>VUJU01000481.1:0-103316 GCA_009835225.1 Aphis craccivora
TTATTTACAATTTGATAGCAAATTTTGTTGTTTTCTCGTTACAGCACGTATTTTCTTATTTTCGGTATGCAGTCACGAGATTACATTTTAATTTATAAATTAATTTTCATCGTAATTGTCTCTGAAACGCAAAGTAATTATTATTATTGTGCGATACGCCGTAAGATATAACGCGACGATATCAATTTATTGTACGTAGGTAACTAATATTTTACGCTACACGTATAATATTGTTCTATACACATACATATTATATATGTGTACAATCACTATATGATCAACATTTTATGATGATAGTATTATGATTCAAAAACGTTAATCGTTTGCAATGACGATTTTGTTAATTTGTTTTTAATTTACATTTGCATTATTTGAGTGCTACGCATTTTTTACAGCCACTGTATTACGATATATTACAATTGTATTCCTACCTATCGGCTGTCGACTAGTATATAGGTATTCCCTAATGAAAATTGAAACGACTGAAACGTTTGTTTTATTTATAGTATTGTTACAACTTAGAACTTAAAATAGACGTTATAAATCGTTTGACGAAGAGACGTATATTATTATTTATTGGGTAAAATTTGGCACTATCTGATATTTATTTAACACTACATAAATTATAATCTTTATATATACACGCAAATACGCAATTATATTAATCCATAAGCTTTTATTTTCAAACTAAAGCTAAAAATTTCTCTCAACAACTCCGAATTCAACAATGATATGAATAGACAAGAAGTATGTTATTCAATATGGTGAAATATTTTTTTTATATTGAACAATGTGTGTAATTTAAATGTAATAAAACCGGCGAGCGTGAACAAAATTTGATTATATTGGAGGTGATTCTCGTATAAAATCACGGTTATATAATATCATTATAAAAACTAGAGTTTTAAAATATGATGGATTTTCGTTAATAAGGAATTATGGAATAATATGATGATTGGGTAAAGAAAATAACACTTTCGGTTGCAATTAACCTATAAAATTATGTTAATATCTTTATGGATATTCCAGTTCTGTATAATATTATTATGTATCGCATGTATAAGATATTGATGTACAAATAACAACAATTATACGAAAAACTAATATGTACCTGAGATTGTGCAGTGATATTGACTCACTATTTCATGGTTATTGGTTGTGCCATTGTACATAAATAGTGAAACATACATAGTAATTGTATTTATGTATATTAAAATCTATTTACAATTTATCAAGTTTAAACACCGAAGGATTTTGATAAACTTCATATTTTATTTTAGTTTTAATGATATCAACTGAAACAATAAAATTTCCATTTTTATAATTTTAATCTACTTTGCATAACAAAGATTAGAGTACATAATATGTTATTATAGTTATTACTTTATTAGTCTAGGGCCCGGATTTTAAAGCATAATATGCTTCTTTTTTTATTTATGAGATAAAAATCTAATTTTTATACATAAATACGTTCACGTCATTCTGATTCCAAACAAACCAATTTATTTTTGTTTTTTTTTTTGTAAATGCTATTTTTCAATTATTTCAGCTGTGAATTTTTATGTGTATTGTGCTATAGTAATAAAAAATAATAATTAATAAGAAATTTAAAAACCCAGAATGCAGATATTGGATTATTGTTGTTTTCGTTATCTGCTTGTTTATTAAATTTATTAAACGTATAATATTTTTTTTTAATAGATCTACATATAGCCCACAGTACCTATATGGTCAGTATGCCTGTAACATCGACATCGACTACTTCAAAATTTAAGATTTAGTGTTACAATTTGAAACCTCTTGTATGAAGTATGCAACGATCACTTCAGCGGATGTAGTTCTTTTTCTATATATAGAAATATTCTGTCAGACAATAGAATCAGTTTCACTAGGTACCTACTACAAATCTACGAAAATACATGGTAGTTAATTATTTTTTTAATTCAAATTAATATTTCAAAATTTTTTATTCATTTTTATAACTAGTTCGTGTTAATTTTTGGTCATGCTTTTCTTTTGCTTTTTTCAAAAATAAATATGCTTCTTTTTTGCTTTTTAAATCAATCGTGTGCTTTTTTAGTTGCTTATCATGCTTTAAAATCCGAACACTTGTTATTATTTATTTTTTGCCTGTAAAATTATTTAGTGGTTAATGAAAATATATAAGTAAATACTAATTTTAAATTATTTTTTTTTTTTTTTTTATTAAATCATTGATATTTTCTCTTTAAATCCCATAGTTAATATTAATTTTCATCATCCTTCGAATAACAATATTTTATTTATATTTTTTTTTATATCACACAAGAAAAAATAATCAAAACCGTTTCACAAATTTATAATACCTAAAATAAACAGACCAAGAATATATTATAATACTTTTATTTGTATGAATAAGTTTCTATTATGTATTATGAACAGAATATAAGAAATTATTATGAAAACATTCTATACAAATATTATTTATACATTGACATTTTTCTTCTATCACTCTACACGTCTCATTATAGTCATTATTGACATTTAGCTATATAGATACATTTAATTATGTACTCGAGCTCAGAACACACTTGTTCCTTTTGTGGTCCGGTGCTTACGAAAAATAATAATACGAATAATCAGGATGGAAACATTGGAAACAATGCATAAACTCATTGGTCTACGTCGTTGACTCTGCGACTTGTGATTTGGTCGATTTAACGGTATGCGACTAGATTAAATTTGTACTTAAGGAATATAAAAAAAGACACAACCGAGAACTTTTTATTATTTTTTTGAAATTTAAGTTGTCACATTATCTATCAATCAATAATAAAATCTAGAAAAACAATCAGAAATTCTGAGATGCTATAAAAAAAATACATTCATCACTTCGTTCAGAATCTAAAATTAGTTAGAAAAAATTTTCCATAATCACAAGAATACATTTTTAGAATTTTATTGTCTTCCTAGGTAATAAAATATTAATTTAAAATTATACCAAATAATTAAATAATATACAAATTTTCAATTTACAAATTTTAATGTTTGCTCATTTTACGTTTGTAGTTTGTACTTTATTATTAGTTTATGAATATGTGATCAGTATTTCGTACTATTCACATTTTGTTGTCTAATTGCTCTTAGATGGAATAATTTTCTCTATAGCATTTAATTGCATTTATTAATTTTGTTTACAACTGAAGTCCTGCATCATTGACTAATACTTTATAAGTAATAATATGGTTATAAAATAATACATAGATATATAATTTTATATTTATAAATATTTAACTATATCAACCATCTGCAATTACAGATTACACATACCTTACAACTATACCTACATGATACTATTATGTCTTATTTACTATTCGCTAATCACGCACGTAATTATTCCATTGCAATTAGCTAATTTACAATGATGGCAAATTTAACAAGGTAGTATGAATAATTAGACGGTTTTATATTCTTAAAAACTATAACACATCTATTGTCGTTTTTATACATTCAGACAATCAAACGTGATTTCAATGTAAAAAGTTACCGAGGTGTACAATCGTTCAATAATAATACATTAATACGTCTATTGTATATGCATTATATCATATATTATTTATGTGATGTCTGTATACTCTATTTAAACGAATTCAATAATAATAATACGAGTGAAATGCGTTAACAACAATCGTCGTCGTTTTCATGGTTAATTACCTGGGTTATTTATTGCAACACTTTATAGTATATTTAGTATATATATAGCTACTACACGTGTTGACAACTGTCCAAATGTATCATTATTACTTATTAGTTATTACTTACCTATTACTCATTATAATTATCCCCGGCTCCCTTGAAATAAATAGTATCCTCGACACTGAGGGTAAAGACGAAGGATGCCATGCTATAATTGGTCTGACTAAAGACTATAGCTGTCAGGAGTCTGGCTGTCAGATTATAATTCTCGTCGTATATAGCAACAGATTAAGATATTCGTATTAGTAGTAACTAATAGTGTCTAAATCGAATATTATATATATATGTGTGTGTGTACATACGCCGTGTTCAAAAACATTTAAAACTTTAAAAGAAATCAATTTTTAACGGATTTTATACATCAACTCGAAATGTGTTTAGTAACATTAGAATTACAAACTCTGAAACTCACCATATTATAATATATAAATTTTTTGTGAATAATCTACTTTTTAAGTTCTTATTACAAATGCCTGAAAAAGCTTTTGAATACTCCAAAGTAATTTACAGTTACAAATCCTTATTAGTTATTACTTATTATTACACTATCAGGGCCAACAGCAACCTAAGGAAAATATTTTACTATAGGTACATCGTTTTAAACTTATACCATCAAAACACTGATGAGTGTTAATTTAGTAGTTACAGGCGCTATAAGTGTTCTAGAAAATCAATATTTAAAATAAGTCGTCGACTCAAAAGAGTGCCACTTTGTCATTAAAATGATTTTCTTCAAAAATTAACAATTAAATATAATATATATATTATATTATTCTACAGTAAGCATGTAACTTGTAATTGAAGACTTGAAGCGAATACTTTTAAAATGTAATTGATCATTAATCTTATTATTCTTATATTTCTATGTTTAATAGGTACACTGACTCAATTTTATGACAGGGTCGACCTTATGTAAGTTTTAAAACCAACCATATTTTTTTAATACGTTGCTGTAAAAACTAAAATATTCAATTATCTTCATAAATACCCTAAAAATGAATGTATATTATTTGATTATATACGTAATTCATATAGTTGTGACTTATTAATATTATAATACACATTAAACACATGTTGAATTTGTTTTTTTAGGGACTTGCAGGGATAAATACCAAGTGAAGCTAAAAACATCCATTAAAGGGGCGGGCTAAGTTAATTAGTAGTTACGCCGATAGAAATACTAAAGGAAAAAAATTAAATGGTTTGGCAATAAGGCTCAACTACGCCAGGATTGAGAATATACATATAAGGATACTGATCCAATAATAATAATTGATGAAATAACAAAAAGTTTAAAAAAAAAGTGGATAAGTACCTATAAATCAGTAAGTTTTGATACATTTTTCATAAACAGTATACATTTTTATTAAATAAAATACTAAAATTATGACAAAAACCATTTTGTCAATTTTAAGAAATAGTTTCAACTTTAAAATAGGTACTTTATACCTCTATTTTTATGATTATAATATATATATTTCACAATAATATAATAATATATATATTATTATACATACAAATTTAAGTCAGGTACAATTTAGAAACACTTATAAAACTATTGTTTATTTGCGACACTAACTGTATTAAATACTTATTATTTATATATAAATATATGTTTGAACGTATAATCGTCTATATGGAATGATTTATAGGCAAATACCTCATACAATTTTGACAACGTTTTGAATTTATAAAAAGTATACCCGGTGTCATAATAATAATATAATGTTTTTAAAATAATTATTATGTACTTACGAAATGATTCAATTAACATCAATACCTGCAATATACGATGTACGTATACTATATTGTCTATAGGTACTATACACCAATGATTGTTAAAAATAAATAACGTGGATTTACGATTAATCATTTGATAATATTTATTATATTGATTAAATGTACGTACCTTTAAACATATTATATTAGTTACTTTCGATCAAAGGTTTTAAACAATTATTTTATCATTTTATGATTACGTATACATATTATAATATAGGTAGTTATGTCTATCACACTCATGTCTAAATAACTGATACAAAACCAATGATGCGATATAATCAGATAATTTGATAAATTTTAACCGTCGCGCGTCGTTTAATATAAATAACTTCAAATTACCAAATATTTATAAGACATAATTTAATTATGATTTATGATAAAGTGCTTAGAAGTTATAGGAGTTTTATATTGCTCTATATATGCTCTAAAATTATAGCAGATCGATTTACAAATCCAAACTATATCATACTATAGATAAAAAATTTAAAATGCTTATTTTCCATATTTTGTCAATTTTAGGGAAAACTTGCATATTTCATTGATTTTCATACACATACCGTATTATTATTATAGTAACCATATTTAATATTTTTTAAAAGCAACTATTTTTTTTTTTAACTTTTGTATTTTAAATAATAATGAATTCAATAATCAATATTATTTACTCAGATATTTTAATATTTATTGTCATCATCACAGTCAAATATTAATTTTACAACAACGGTACGATGTGCGTTTAATCTACATCTCACTAATAATTAATATGCCAAAATAATATCTTATATCCTAGTAACTAATATTTTGATCTATAACAGTTAAACCATTCGATAGTTTGACATGAATCATATCATGATTGTTAAATATGTATATATTATAAAATAGAAAATAGTTCGTAAGATAGAACTAGAATTTTTATTTCAAAAATGTTAAAAAAGTTTTATTTTACTAGATCAGTAAAATATACATTATGTACACTTTTTTATTAACTATTTCTATATTACATAATGTATACTTACCTATTGGTTTTTAAACAATAATAAAATGTTCTATTTTTTTATAACTTATATAAATGCTGAAAAGTTAGTTTCAAAGTTATTTAGCCTAACATTTAGTAAATGTTTAGAATCGGTATAATACGTATATTAAGTATTAACCTTACTCTCTTAAAAAAATTTCAAAAATGAAATAAAACTTTTTCATCCTTATCCGATGGGTTTCGATTAATTGGAACAAAAAATTTAATCATATTCGTTTACTTAATAATTGTTTATCTTTGACCTACTAGGTACCTACTAAATAATCTTAAGCCTAATAACTGTTGTATTTTATGGCACTAGTTATGGCTTATAATTTTCATGAGTTTATAGACACGTCTAATGTCATGCTCCAACAAAGATCACCTTAATTATTTCACAATTGATTTTTGTATAATAAAAAATAATAGATAGGTATAATTTTTTTTTTTTTGATAATAATTTTCACTGTTTCCGCATTATACTTATACCGACTAAGAGTGATTTTAACCTTGTATTAAATTCTGTGTAACGAATTAAACTAAAAATACGATGTATGATGTTGAAATGAACTCCATAAACCGTTTACGGTTTTACTAGTTTCGGTCAAATTAATCTAAAAAAAAAAAAAAAAAATTGAAATATTTGTTTGTATTGATTGATTATGCGTAATATTTCATTTTGAAATTAGGTTCAAATTTCTGTAACTAACAAAAGAAATTCCAGTTTGTTAAATACCGTATACTTTATAGGTTAGGTTGTTAAATATATACATCATTCATCCTTTAAAAAATGTTATTTTGTTGAAGAAAGCATAGCATATTAATATATGTATAAAGATTTAACTGTGATGGGAAGGTAATTCATTCCATTTAATATTTTTCGTTGATCGACAATCAAAAACTCAAAACTTATTTATTTTTGTCACTTATCATGAAATATTATTACGATTTAGGTACGAACACCGCAAATGTTTAGCAATCTGCAAATGCTTTTAGTGCGGAAACTTGTTTGAAAGTTTCACGTAAAATTGTTGTGCATTGCTTAAAATTATTGCCTACATCAGACCATAGAGGCGACAATAAGCGAGAAACGGCCGACAGCAAATCAACTATAATATTTTTGTCAGCTAAATAGATATAATTGCTCATATAATATGAGATATTTATAGAATCATATCGGTTATACGATATAATTTCATAGTATAATTATTAGCTATATGCATATAATTAAAGAGTTAAAAAGTTAAAAATAGTTTTGTCGTGTATTTCAATATTATATATTTATTCATTAGTATAATAAATATTCATTACCTTCATATGCATAATATTATATTATACGCGTATTATGATTAGGTAAATATTTTAACTTTTATGCATCAACAGTCAGCGTGTTTATATATTTAATTGCAAGCCAATAAGAAACCTCCGGACAAAAGAAGTGCTAAATATTATCTATCACCCCCTTCAAACTCCTTATTTTAAGAGTTCTCATCATTTATATTTTAACTACCAGGCTAATAATTAGGGTAGTCTAAATAATTGTAGATTTCATTGAATTATTTTACTGATTAACATAGAATTCTAATTAAATTTACACAGTTTATATAAGACATTATTAAAGTTATTCACACTAGTAGATTCAAAATTGATACTTAACTCCTAAGATTGATATGTGAAAACAAAGCAAACGCAGAGATATAAAATGGCAAAGCTACATAAAAAAAAAAATATATATTTTCGTTGTTGTACAATAGTTATACAAAGTTAGGTAAATGTATACTATAGTGACCGAGGAAAAAAAAACTTTGAACTAAAATTATTTATTTTTCACTTGTTATCTTGGGTTCAGTTGATATGAAGCTTATGTATTTACTAATATATATAGATTAATTTCCTAAATACCCTTTGTTTATTAAAAATATTATTAACCTATTATGTGCTTTACTTTTCAAATATTAAACGGAGCGATAAATTTATTAGTTTACATTGTAAACTTTACAATGGTTCATAATATGTGGGGATCATATTTTAAATCATAAAAATGCTCAAATCTTCAACTTTAGGCGCTTTCTGAACTTCTAGTGGAATATTGATTCTACATTATTGGTACTTTTTCAAACGATTTTAAGATCTATTATATATTTATTAGTAGAACTACTTCCCAGTTCTTTTTCCTTTAAGTATACCTTTATTGTCATAAAAATATGAACACTTGAGTACAGGTATTAAAACCTTAAATACATTTTGGTACCGGTTTTTTTTTTAATAGTATGTAATGTTTCACTTTCTATTAATAATTCAATGAGAAAACAAATATCGAATAACGAATATAAAATGAAACCAATAAAAAAAGTTACATGCTTTGGTTATCCTTTTGTTTCGTTTTTAGTGTTTTTATTGTTAAAATAAATAAAAGAATTTATTTGTTAAGCAATGAATTTAAAATTTCAATACAAATATTTCCATAATTAATTGTTGTTGTTTACCGTTTACGGAAGACTATGCCTTTATTAATTGTATATTGTTTATTATGAAATATATATGAAGTTTAATTTTACAAATATTCTTCATCCATTTAATTAATTTATATTTATTATTATACATTTATACTAATCGACTATAATAATGTTTACTGATTTTATTTTGTTTTACTAATATTTCAGACATTTTGAATAAAAAGATACTACCTATGCTTTATATTTTTAAAATAATTTTTTCTTAATCTATAAGTAGGAAACGCTAGTAATCAATTCAATTCATAGACGTGGCAATGCATTTGAAAGTACCTACACTATTATTACAGTTATTTATTATTATACCAATGTCAATGTGAGTTGTGAGTTTGTGACCAATGCGCCTTTTCCATTATATAAATACATACCAATACCTATATATCCATATATTAAATTATATATATAGGTATCTGATATACGTATAATATTAATTGTAAACAATATCAATAACAAGTTTAACAAGTAAATGTTTTGCGATAGTTATCACGAGAGTAGCGAGTAATGAGTATAGTGCTTTTTTTTTACAGAAATCGCCTATTATGACCGAAAGTCTGGCGGCGAAACCGCGCTCACGGCCGAATAAACAAAATGTTTGAGTTTTATAGAAAGTCGTTTTATAGTCAGTCGTGTGTTGCTTACTTGTGTATCGAAATACAACAGATTACATTGCCGACTTGTCAACAACTTAATGCGTATACCTATGACTGTCAAAAAAAAAAAAAAAAAAAAACAAGCAAGTTATTGGAAATAATACATACATTTTTTTTTTATAATTATAAATTTGAGAAAATTAATTTTTTTTACAGTTAATTGGTAAAAAAGGTTTCGAAGTAATCTATAATATTATTATTGTTCAATTATTTAAATTTAATTGCATAACCATAGGGGATTTCAAATTCAAAACCTCTGTGAACTTTTTTTTCAAATATTGAATCGATAATAAATTACAAACATTTCTAGAAATATTGAAGTATATAATTTCAAATTAGAAATAGCTAGGTAATAGCTTATATATAATATAGTTGTTGCCAAATTATTTATTATTTATAATTATAATGTAAGAAATTTATATGTAAAAAGTTAGTTATAATAAGTGCATTGATAAATAATAATTATCGTAATTTATAATATAGTTGGAATGTAGATAAACATGAATTATAAATAATAATTAATTATTTAATTACCTACTGTATTTAGGAGTGCTATAGCCTATAGCCTACAGCAGGTTGGGTTAGGGAAAACGTACAGAAAACTATTCTCACAGGAAATTTTTGACTTTATGTTTATATAAAAATATGTAGTTTAATGATAATAATTATTATTTTATATTTACATGTTACTACATACCTACCTATATTATAAACAAATAATTTATTTATTATTATATAAGTAAATTTATTTTTAAATAATATTTTACTTGCGAAACATTAAATTCTCTGAAAATGTTCACACCAATCTAAAATGTTGTTTTTAACACATAGATTCCAGGATAGGTATACCTACATTACATTAAACTGCTTTTTACAGTTTACATAATACCTACTTTTTAATATGCTGTCAACAACATTTAATACCAATCTGAATTATTTCATCATTATCAACTACCAATAACCATCACAACAATAAACAAATAGATGCACAAACACAACTATATAATATGTATTTATATTAAATATACAAAAAAGCTATTCGATAGAAGCCATAAGCTACTATTAATATTCATAATATAGTCACTGCTTTAACCGGTTCCTTTATTTCTTTATGTAGAAAAATATCTATTTAGGATTTAACTAAAGTTATCATGATGCATTTCGTAGAGAAGAAATAAAATAAAAATGTTTATAAGATCATCATAATAATAAAATGGTAAGCATTATCGTCTAAAGTATTTGACTGCTATTTTATTCCTTCTTTTTTTTTTTTATTTAACATTAATTTTTTTTTTATCATATATAACCAAAGAAAAGAAAAAATGTCGCGTTTATTAATGTCGCACGTTGACATCAATATAAAATAATATTATCATAAGTCCCGATGACAAAATGTTTCAAGTATAAAACAAAAAAGAATAAATTTAAATTTAAAACATTGGAAATTAATTCACGTTTGATAGCCTGTACACGCGCGCACGTATACGTAACCTATTTATTAGATGACCGTTGCTTTGATATCGTATCGTGTACGATAAATTCAAGAATCTTATCGGAAGTTGAACACGGAAATAAAATACAAATCGTGTCGCAACTATCGAAAGTGTCGACGTTCTTTTTGTTACTCAAGCCCGATGCGGTGATGTAAAAATAATGACTGTGTCCACGATTATCATGTCCGATGACATTATAACATCGTGATAAAATGTAGGTCGGCTTTATTAGATATGAATTGTCGACGGTCGTTTACAAGAAATATTTACAAACTTGATTGGAAAAATGCACCTACATTTTATATGATTTATTATTTACGCATACCTATATAAATATATAATATAACCTATGTTTATTTTATATATATTGTATAAATATTATAAAATAGAAAATTGTCTTTATGTTCCAGATGTGGGGTATTACATTGAACTTTATTAGAATCAGCAATAAAACTGGTTTTATTAGAAGATATTCTCATAATGAAAATATTTCGTCGAGAACCCTAAAAAAAAAAAATATATAATTTGGCGTGTATTCAATTTCGATTGCCACGTGGTTGCACGTGCGAGTGCGACATAGTATTATTACAAAAGACCGTCTTTATTATAAGATAGAAACATGTAATATCAAATATCTATATAGTATATGCATAAAAATGATAGCTAATATTAATACAGCTTATTTGTTGATTGGGTAGTTTGAAAACATTTTTTTACAAAGGTTGTAGATTTTGATAAAAAAAATATATAATATCGCTTTAAATGTACACGATATAGGATTATATATAATACATGCACGCACGTCATATAAATAAATTACTATTATTCGCATTTCACAAAACATCATGACGCAGTATAGCAGTATAAATAAACAAAAGACACAATAATGTATCTTTATGACAAATTCCGAAGTTGGACCATGTCTCTGATAAATAAATAGACAAACGTGTGTATCTACATACTATAATATTTATATAAACGTTTTAGTTGCTATTATTGTTATATTGTTTGTCATCAACAGAAAATTGATAAAGAAGATTTAATTTGAAATATCGTAATTAGTATAGTATGTATATTTGTCACAAACCGTTTGTGTTTAGTAAATACCTTATGCATTCATGCCCAAGATGAACAGTTAAATCTTATTACCCAATGATTGCTGTCTAAACCAGAGCAAGCCTAGAAGTTCCTGGTAAGTTATATGAAGATTTGAACCCACAAGAGGACAGCTGTACAAAATCCTTACATTCCTAAAATCTATCAACAAGGCGTATAGGTAACTCAATTTATCATTTATTTTATATTTTAAATAAATTTGTACATTCATTTTTTGTAACATAGATATTTTACATTTTCAGTAAATTTTATGAGTTTATTATACCTTAAAGATCCTAACTAAATCAAGAATAGAAAAAAAATATATTTATCAGCTGAAAATTTGTTTTTAATGTTAATTGGATGTACTATGTTTGTATACAAGAAAAACTAAGTAGTACATAGTATAATACCATAATATAATATAGATGAAATAATAAATGTAAATATTATTTACCAGAATATTATATCAGGTAGGTACATTATTATAGTACTTTACTAATAAGTTTTATATAATGGTTATATTCCTTTTTCACATCTCACAGAAACGCACAGTAGTTCAAGATAATCAGAGGTTAAATATAAAAGTTTTATATAATTACAAAATATTAGGTAGTAAACAGGATAGTAGGTTATACACTTATACGCAAACCCGGTCAGTGGATTAGTTAATATTATGAAACAATTTCATAGATTTGTTTTATTGAATGTATTAATATACCTAATGTGCGTAATTCGATTGTTCTGAATAATTTATTGCTAAAATTATTCAACTATATTTTTGAACTCTTTATCAAAACAATGACTATATAATCAGATATTCAGATGTGTAATTTTTTTTATCTTTTATGATTTCAACGAATAAACGCGGGTCATGAATTTACTCAAATGTGAACCAACTCTAAATCATATATACCTATATATCGTAGCTAATAACTGAAATAATCGAATGAATATCTTAAATAAGTATTAACAAAGGAAATAAGCAATCTTGCATTATATATTATATTTGACTTTAATAATTTTTTTACAATCATTATAATAACTAATAAGCAATACTTTTCTAATATTGGAATGATATAGATCATAGGGTGGATAATGGATATACTATTAAATTGCATAATATTCATAAGTTATAAATATTTTTGAAAATAAATGATATAATTATACATATTACCTAATTACGAAATGAAGAATGGGCGAATGCCGCCCCTGAAATTTCTTTCGCCCCCCCTGACAAATACAACTTTAAACAAAATGTACCTATTTATTAAATGCACAATACTAAAATCACGTATCACCGTTCACCAATGAAAATAAAGTGAGCCCCCCCAGAGAAATTATCTGGATTCAACACTGGTCTCGACCACGTATTCCGGTGTAAGTACTATAATCACAAACTAGATACCTACAATAAATTTAAATGTAAGTACTAATCACAAACTAGATACCTACAATAAATTTAAATGTAAGTACTAATCACAAACTAGATACCTACAATAAATTTAAATGAATCAAATTATTGTAAATTATACCTTTTAATATAATTGATAGATTTAAGTATTGAACATGTAGATGTGCACATATATACGGTGAAAGTTTTTCAAAACCTATTAATGAACTGGTCGTATGTGCCATATGCGGCTCGATACTAATATTTTTGTTTACTATTGTCTGTTAATATAAATAACAATAATTAATCGCTACCTATTTCAGATATACAGAGGTCAAATACACTGCTGATCGCGTGTATACCAGCTTTGAATGCGTAATGAAATCATAAAACATTTATATTTTTTTTTCGACAAAATATCAATCAAACGCATTTGTAAGCAGCGCATAAAACGACTATTATGTGTAATGAGTTCAGAAAGAGTTTCGAGATAAGACGTTTTAAGATGCGTATTGCTTGTCGGAACAATATAAGTTATCAATGTTCAATTAAATACAGATTACGCAACTACTGTTAAACATACTACGCGTGACGCCGTGACCACGTGAAGATCAGCAAATGTATGCCAAAATATTCACATTCGTCTACTTGCAATGCAAAACAGTGGCAGACGACAGTGTCTCCGTAATTATAAACAGTGTGTTTTATTGTTCGAAAATAATAACAATATCAAAATAGATGGGCAAATGATTATCGCTCTACTGTGCATAAGAGCGGGTGTCGAGTGGAACTCGTTATTGAGTAAACCGCTATAGGTATAGTAGATTTTTTTTTTTTTTACAGTTGTTGAATTCAATGATAACTTATTGTACACGACGAAAATCGGTTCTAAGCATTTATTCTACATTTATGTAAAATCTAAAATAATTAAATAAACAATGATGTATTTTTTATTCGTTTCGTGAAAAATTAATCGACTATTATACCGAAATATGAATATCGTAACGTATTTTGGATACTCCAATAATTAGACTATTATATGTTTAAACTTGCACAAATATATTATTATTTTCTTAAATTATGTTATGAATTATTACTTCTATTTCTTCTATCTGTAGATATTTTTTTCGCCTCAATACATTAAGAACAATAGCATAGAACAAATGAAGATATTTGATTCGAACTATATAATTGATAAATATTAAATATAAATATGTAATACACAATAGTAGATAATACATGTGTATGAATACTGCAGTTGCGATTTTTGATAGATAGCAAAGTACGCTTATAGACGCTTTCATAATATGACCGTAATATTTTACCAATACCATTTTAGCCAAACTTTTCCGGAGCCACTAGTAAAGCTAAAATCGTGTAATAAACAAATTATAGTGAACATTTTACAAAACATTTAGTATTGAAATAGGTAACTTTTAATTACACATTTGAACATTTTTTCAGTCTAAATAAATAAAAAAAAAATAAATTAAGTCCCGACAGTTGCTACCTATTATAACTGAAAAAATAAGTTCACGGGCATGATGGTCTTTGAGAAAATGTATTTTTTTTTATCTCACGTCAAAATTGGAATGACGCCCAAAAATGTTACCGTCACTTTGCGTCCTGCTATAGTAGAAAAGTTTGATTCACCTAAAAATTTGGGAGCCCTATTTTAAAACTGAAATAGTATCACTTCTACTACTATAAACTATTTAATTATAGTTCATAGAGTAAGTGCGTACCATATATTATTATCTACTTCATTACTATTCTACCATATAATATACTATATACAATAGGCTATAACATGTATAATAATTATTATTTAATACTTTTATGGCGTATGATGTATTACACTATTTATAACAATAATATGAAGTAATAATTAATCCAAATTCTGACTACATTACATATTGATTTTCATTTCACATTAGTCACAAACGATAATGATGAACAAAATAAAACAAAAACTTATATTCGTTTTCATTCCTAATAATAAATCGCGTATTCCTTAATCGTATGTTAAAATTAAAATTGTACACCAACCTATGTCCTATATAAATCAATAGTGCTTTTTAATCCTGAATGCTATATTTTGAGTTCAAGTATGCGTGTAATATAATATAATAAATAATCACGTGAAAAGACGATCCTATGATCCTAGGACATGCATTATGCAGTTCATCATAGTATTGCATAATGTACATATTGAGGGTTAAGTTTTAATCCTGTGGGTTTTCGATCAGTACAATAGAAAATTAACTCATCGAATAGTAAAAAATGCCTGTGCGATGTACGTTTTACCCGGTAGGAGGTAATACCTCTCTCGACCATTACTACTACAGCCTGCGTGTATATAGTTCATATACGCGCAATATATATAACAATAATTATACATGTATGATAAATAATAATTATAATATGATGATGATGATGATGGTGATGGCGATTTGTACATGTTCTACTACGAAATGAATATTATTATATTTAACATAACACACGTTTATTTCTTAAAATACGCTCACATATTATCATTTGTTCGTATACAATGTGTTCATATCGTGCCAATTATTTTTACGTCATTCCGAAAAGAGATTATATGAGGATACTGCGATTCAAATAACAAGTACACAACTTGTATACGGTAAATAAGGTCGAGTGCGCTTGTAAAACTCGCGTTAATAAGGTTCAATAACAATAATAATAATATGTAATAATATTATATCGTAAATTATAATGTATTCAACGACGATTAATGTTATTTTCTCATATACACGAGAACGTGCGATAGTTGTAATTTGTGAGCAATTACATTTTATAGTCTAGCAAATAAAATAATATAACATCGCGATGAAAACATATAGTGCTCTCTTGTGAAAAATTAGCCGGAATTGAACAACGGCAGTGCTGCAAAAACGCAACGGCCGGAAACAACTTTGGGCTGCAGGATCGAGTGTCGTAAATTTAGGTGTTTTTTTGGATGGGGGGGAGGGTACTCGATTAAATCAATACTTCAACTTATTTGATAACGATTGTATTTTATTTATTATTTTGGATTGTTTCCACTGAAAACATTTTCTATTTGCATCGAAGTATATACGCGTTTTAAGGGCGTCAGCGTAAACAATTATAAAATCACCTAGTACACAATTGTATGCCTGAAATCGATATTTATGTTGTTGCTGTCTTGTCAAATCGAATACGAACACGTAATATGCAATTAATATTACACACACACGCACACATTTTAATGTGACGTTGATCATTATATTGTGAGTGTATATTCCATCACCAGCCCGCAGTCATCCATATTAAACGCGAGTTACGCAGCGAACAAAACCAAAAGTAACAGCCGTAACAGGTTTTCGAAGCGTTTCGTATCGCACTCATATTATGCGTATGATGGTTAATAATATTTTTACCGATTACAATATATTGTAGAATTTTTGTGCAGTATAATACGACAATATCGTGTGAAACCCGACTTATGTACTCGTATCATAATTATTTTAGAATCTGCTGCAACGGCCGCAGTAGCGCGTATATACAGCTCTTCTTTATGTGTGAACTGCCGTGAAGTACGATCCCCTCCCCCCCCCAATCGGTTCACTAAATTATACGTGTACACAATCGCTCGTATAGAACCGACCAAATATATCGCAATCGGGGCCCGACCGATTGACAGGCAATTCACACGCGTTTTTTATACGTTTTGCATAATATTATATATACTTGTCGAACCGATCGGTTTTCGGATTATATAGGTAGGTATTTTAAAGTGGGTATCCTATATAGTACGTTCTTTCGCGTTCAACGACCGAAAAACCTTGTCGCGCACGTTTCGAGCACAAACGTTTGTGTGTGGGGGACCATTCTCGTTTCTCCGAATTTGACATTTCCACTGCAGCGCAGCTTGCTGCGATAAACGAAAAGCGCCGATCGTCCGGACGTAAATCGTCAATAAAGCTCGTATTGTGCGTCTATTATAATAATAATAATAATATACCGCGTGAAACATATCACGAATCGCAGCATCATCGTATAATGATAATAATATACGATGTCGTTGCGAATCGCGGCGTGCGCACGCGCGTGTGTGTTACATTATATTATGACAACAACGACTACAGCAACAACCGCGTATAGACGCGGAAAAGCCTCGGGCGCACGATGCGATTAAAAAGTAATAGGGATAAAAAAAAAAAAAAACCACTTTCCCCGGCACAAGCGATCCGGTCCGTAACACGTATTACGTAAGACGGCCGTTCACTGGCTACCATACTTACTATTAAGTATATTTACTGTATATCACTGTACACAAACGCTATATAGGCTGTATATATGTATATAGAGAGAGAGACTCTACACGCGTATATTACCGGTCTGTATCGCCATTAAATATCATATAATACTTGTATAACAATAATAACACGCGTATAGGTTATATCCACATTGCCGGCGTCTCCTTCCACCGGAATCGTGTCGGCGCGTAAATGTTTTTTGCCTCGAAATCGCTTCCTCTTTCTCGTACCTATATTATAATATTATTATCGCCGTGTACATAATAATATGATGTACACGGCACGGACAGTGTGCCACGCTTGATTACAATAATATCATTATACCTAAATTATTATGATATTATATATACAGGCGGAAAGGAACGGCGGCCAACTATATTTTAAATAATTAATAATTATTATATTGTTATACTATACGCTATTCAATAAAATAAAAAAAAAATGTATACGGAGGTGTATGCGGTTGTCACAAACCGCGATTTCGTTGCGTGGGTATAGCCAGTGATGATGACGAGCCAATATTTTTTTATTATTTTTTTCATAACGCGACAGCGACCACTGCGCAAAACCGGACGGCAACAAGACTTCCTTCCAACGCCATATTATTGGAGGACGCAACACTTGCGAGGAGGATATTTTAGGAATAATACAAACGAGGTTTTTATTTTTTTATCGATATAGTTTTATTATTACTTTTTTCGTTTTCACTATCAACCAAACACACGTTATAATATTAATAATAATATAATAATAATAAAAATAAGAGTAATACAAAACGAGTTTGTCGAGATGACACTGGTATAATAATTAAGTACAATTTCGATAGAACACACATGATACATAAATTATGTATGTAAATAAATAGGTATTATTTTATCAACATTACCAAAGGACAAAGACAATTAATTTTTGTTGTTATACATTAAACGGCAGAACAGTGTATATAAGAGTAGCTGACGAGGGTTGGCTTAATACATAAATATAGAAAAAAATAAATAAAAACTCAATATAATATAATCGATTTTTTAAAAAATATTAAAAGTACAAAAAGAACGACTGGGGAGGTACGTTCTGCCAAAATAATAAATTAATAAATTACGATTCTACAGTATAGTAAATACGAGCTTAACACACGAATACAAATAAAAAGATAAATAAGTCACACACGACGAGCACATGATACACAAATATAAGTTTTAAGTCGAGTCGAGTTAATTCTGAGCAGGACACCGATAGGAGATTGGAAAAGATTGCGTAATTTTTTTTTTTTTACAAACTTACGCTGGATCAGACATAAAAATTAATAATGTATAAATTAAATCGATTTGAATTCCAGCAAAACGGGTTGATAATATTTCTTTTCTATTGTATGTAACATTAAAAAAAAAAACACACAAACGGCGTGTACACACACACACACACATCTGCGACTTATGATTTACACGCGTTACTATACATTGCATAGAATGGATGGCGCGCGTATGGTAGGTACATTGAGGCATGTATATGTACATTGTACATAGTAAATAATATAATAATATTAAAGTTGTTATGAGTCGGTCAGTGTGCGCGTATAATAATAATAATTAAATAAATACAGTTTTTTTTTTTTAATTTTTTTTTTTTTTTAGTAAAGTTATATGAATAGTAGTTATAAAAGAGGATTAATAATAAAAAAAAAAAATAATAATCATAACATTGAAGTCAGTTGATGTATAGGTATGTAGTAATAATTATAATAATAATAATAATAATAATAATAATGGTTCGCCGCACGCGTGCGAACGCAATACGTACGTCGCGCACCGATGTGATCGTCGGTGGGCAGTGTCGTTCTAAAGGACAAATTCTGGGGAAAACTCGAGTGGCGTCGAGCGCAGCGGTCCGACGGCACGTACACCGGAACAGATCCGGAAAAACGCGACTTCCGGCCAGTTTCTGGTCGCAATCGGACGCCTCCGCGCTCGGCGCCAGCCCAGTTTTTTTTATCCTTCAGAAATTTTCCTCGTAAAACGACGCTTGAGGCCCACCGACGACGGTCACACCGACACGACTTCGTATCGCATTCGTATACGCGCGGTCAAAATAATATTAATAATAATAATAATAATAAAATAACGGCACCCCGGCGCGGTACGACGGGGTGCACCGGTTAACGCGGACCAAAACTAATGCTAAATAACATAATAATAATAATAATAATAATAAGTAATAATAATTAAATTAATAAGAATAAATCGAGTAAAATCGTTACGGGCGTATAATATAAATATCATATATATGACGGTTTCTTTTCGTTTCTTTTTCTTTTAAATAACGCGTGCGCCAGCAAAGTAGGAGAGAGAGTGAGTCTGAGAGTGGGGAGGATATTATTGAATAAGAGAAAGAGAGTAATATGTGTGTGTGCGAATACGATAGGAATGATTACATATATATATAGTATAGTAATATTATCGTTAATATTGTCGTACACATACGACATATAATAATATTACATAATAGTTAAGCGTAAGTATAAAAATTCGGAACATCAGAATAATAATAATTATCATATATATAATAGTTGTCTGTAAAACGAACGCCGTTAAAGTTGTAAAAAAAAAAAAAAAAAGAAAAAAAATACTAAATTAATTAACGAGTAATATAATTTAAACTATGTACAAGACTGTTATCACGTTTTGGTATATTATATAAAAAAAAAAATTAGAACAATGTGGCAACGGCCGACGGTCGCTTTTGGGGGGAGGAGGGTTGTGGTGGTGATGGATGGTATGGGGGACGGGCGACGGCGCTCAGAACCCGTAAAAACCGAAATCGGGTTCGGGATCGCTGAGGCGGCGCGACGGCGGTAAGACCGTGGCGGACGGGACGTGGAACGAGAACACGTCACCGGTGGCCGGCGGCGAGCCGGACAGCCTGTTGAACACCGGTAACCGGCCCTCGGGCGACTGGGGCGGCGTGAACATGCCGTCGAGCATGCCCAGTCCGAGGTCGGCCAGCGAGCCTCCGTCGCTGCCGATGCCGGACGACGAGGACGTGGACAGCGGCGGCGAGGCGGGCGACGCCGGTTGGATGTAACCGTCTCCCTTGTGCACGAAATGGCACCGTTGACCGTACGGGCAGTAACCGGCCGAGTTGAACGAGCGGCACGGTTCGGTCTTGTACTTGGGGTGTCGGAACACGGGGCGCAGGTCCTGTTCGCCGTGCGCGAACTGACACTTGTCGCCGTACGCGCACTTGATCTTCTCGATGTACTGACGACACATTTCCGTCTTGTACCTCGAGCCCAGCGGCGCCTGCGGCGGCAATTGCTGTTGGTCCTGTTGGTCCTGTGGTTGCTGTTGCTGTTGCTTGCCGGATCCGTTGCCGCCGCGACGACCCTGTCCCTGACGGCGTCTGGGCTCCGACGACACGGATCCCTGATTGCTGCCGCTGCTGTTGCTGCTGCCCGTCGACGACACCATCTCTTGCCACCAATGTTCCACTTCCGTGGCCACTGCGCGCGGTCGATTTTGTGTCTGCGTAACGAAAAAAAAAACCGTACAGTTAAATATGCGTATAATATAATACAGGTAATAATATGATGTTATGATTTTTTACGAATATAATGCACGCATAATTCGCTGCGGGACGGGCGGGTAGAGAAACGTGAGAGGTGATGGCTGTAGAGTGTTTTTAAAAAAATATATAAATGTTATATAAGTATATCATCGTAGGTACCACGTATGGGTTAGGTACTAGAGCGATGCGGTGCGTAAAGAGAAACCGAGTTTTATTTTAATTTTATAATAACGCGATCATCGTATTACGAGTTACAACATAGGCGCGCGCGCACGGACCGGTATCGAGTTGTTGTTAGTTAGGAAATATTACAAAAGATTTTTTTTTTTTTTTTTGATCTTTCCTGCGTTCGCCTGTATAGTTTTTATTCTGTACTTGTGTATATTATGCAACAATATATAGTATGTGATACCAATACGGGCTAAAACTTTTAATTTACCAGTAAATGCAATTATTCCACTGTACAATGGGGTAATAACGAAAATAAAATCTTATGCCTGAGCAAAGTTGCCGCTTAATCATTTTTCAGATAAAACAAAAATATTATAACTGTTAAATCCCCAACAGCGAAAAGAATACCTAGCTTAATAATTGTATACACACCATATTCGACCAATAATAATTAGACCTTTTTATAAATTGTATCAAATGCTTATTTTTCAAAATTTATTCGAAATTTTGTAGTACAGTCTAATAGGATATTGTATTAACCATAGTAATACCGTAAGTTTTATTTTGTCCGAGAGAAATTCTCATAACAATATAATGCGAGATTTTAAGAAGAATAATGTACTGTTATAATGTTTTTTTTATCGTTTTTATCGTTTTTAGGCTTAAGTAAAATTACTACGTGTGTAATTCTGTAATAATATTTTTCCCATACACGGCACATCAGCATATGTTTAAGATAGCTGATAATGATTTATCTGTAGATTGCACATGCTATGATAAACGAATATTTTAAAACATGCGGCAAAAGTGATTAATTCACGTTTTAATAAAATTGTAAAATCACAATTCAAGTATAAACACACATTTGTAACGAAATACGCGAATTGATATGTAACATAAACTATCAGATTCATAATATAACAAAAAATTATATTTTTTTAGTCAACACGTCGCACACGAGATTTATCTGTATTCACTCCTTCGAGTAAACGTCATTGAAACAAGGTGTTATATAAAAAAATCATCTTTATTTTCAAATTTCTTCCAATAATATTATTGCAAATGCAATTGATGTAATCATTTTCGGTATACTTATAGACGGAGAGTTCTCTTTCCACACACACACACATCCGGTCATTATCTATAAGGTACAAACTACGCACACGGAGAACTGTCTAGACGGACAAAAACATTGCACACGTGACAATGGTAATTTATAAGCATTTGTATTGTGTTTTTTGCATTTCAACAGATGATAGTCTTAAACCGAGATATAGAAAACATTAAGTCTAACTCACAAACGCATACAAACATTACTCATAACTCATAAGTCATAACTGCCATTCCTCGTAGTTATAAATTATTATTTATTAAAGAAATTCTTGATTTATATATTTAAACGATCACACACTACAAAATACAATTGTACTATAGGAACGAAATTTTAGCTAAAAAGAGGCCAGTACTATATTAATGTTCGAGATTCTTACAGCGTGTGATTTTTCGATAGAGAATAACAAAGAATAACCATGTAATACCTATGTATTTACATATTACTTATAATAAACGATTCCTTTTGTTGTGGCTTGATTTTACTAATTAATTTTACATTAACATATTTCTGGTGACCTACTAATTTTCAAAGTAACTACAACTACAACGAAATAATCAACCAGTAAATTATCATTACATCATTATTATATTTGACAAATTATGGATAGACCATAAACTAGACCTTTATAATAACATATTTTATAAAAAATAATATAATTATTAATAGTTATCAGTGATTCCAGAGATAAGTAATCAATAATCAGTAGGTAATCGTAATAATATTTTCTAATCTGAAGATATAATTTATATAAAAACAATAATATTATATTGTTGTCATTAAAAACTAATAATAATTATACGATTTTTGGATGGAAACCGTGCGTTATGTTTTATGTAAACAAAAATGTACGAAATCAAAACAAAGACAATTTTTCTTCATGATACTATTTTGTCATCTGTGTGAGTTTCGCCTGGTTTTTATACCGTGACTACATTCTTGACTATTATATTGGTTTTTTTTGTCTAATAACGAAAATATGCGCAGACACAGATATTACAACAAACGGACACGGTCAGTGTTTAGAAAGTGAAAATATAACCGGTGCGGTCTTGAACAGTGTTGCATAAGGCTGTTGCGATACTGCCGATACTACACACGCACACACAATATTTTCACGTGTAGTAACAAAAAAGAAAAAAATTATCATCGTTTATTGTGTCCCACACCGATAAGTCCGAAAAAAAATTACGATGACGTTTATACATTACATCAGTATTCTCTCTTTTTAATCTATATTTATTCCCTTCAAGACGTTGCCGACCATGTCGATGTCGTGGGAAACACGTCACACAACATACACGATGCAAACACACACACAAATATAGTATGTATGCGATTACGCGACAGCTTAGGGAAGGACGAAGAAAGTGAACAAATAAAATATTCAAGTAAAAAACACGTGACTAACTTGAAAAAAAAAATATAGCCTAGTGCAAAATTTGTGTCATCCATGAAATGCGCTCGCCAAAATAACGCAATACAATGTCATCAATAAGTGGAGATGTAGTCAAATTAAGCGCTAATACAAAATGTTATTGAATTGATAATGATTACCCATTGTCACCGTCTACAAACCATACCCATAAATAATATTATTATTATACACATAGGTACACACATACAATAATTATATGTAGGACGGACGGGTGTCTTATACTCTTATGTGTACGATTTTTTAGTGACAAGGTCGCGTAATGTGTTTGTGTATGCAATTTTATACACAGCGGTAACTACTACCGGGATAGCGTTTATACATAATTTAATAATACCTAATCATAGTAGGTAATAATAATAATAATAATTCGACTACAATACGGGATATGCAAGTTATAAATTCTCTATAGAGAGAAGAGCGATTATTGAAGAACCTATTTGAGTGAACATTTTTTAACCACACTGTCTACATCGTCGCGTCGTAGGTAAGTTATGTTAAGTCAACAAAAAAATTGTGGAACAGTGGTAATTTTTATTTATTCAATATTCCTTTGAGCTTGCAACTGCCCACGTGTTATTCATGCATATTATGCCGCCTTGTATTAATGATCGACGGGTCTCAATGCGGTTTGTTCGCGCGGGGTGTGGTGGCGATGGTGGCGGCGGCGACGACGACAACTTCCTGGTCGTATAAAACGTTTTTCCTTTCTCTTGTTTCTCTCACATGTGTGACCCCCCCGGGGGCAAGGACGTGTTCGATAACCTAAACGTCCTAAACTATCAATCGTCTGTCCTTATTTTTATAAAATTCACGATAACAATACATATGATTGTATTACTAAGTATTATTGAATATTGGATACCACAAACAATATGGAGCCATATACCAATATTAGATACCTAATGTCTGTGTTTGAACATTATTCTGTCGCTTTTTACCACGTGATCGTTCCCCTACAGACGAAACACGCATATTTTATTAAACGCACTCCGGTACTTCTTCGAACCAAATAAAAACATTTATCACTTTTCATTTACCTAAATGGCTAAATACTAGGTGATATAACTTAGATATAACTATATAACTACGATTTCATTATATTGTATTATTACATTTTCTACACTGGCTAACAATGCGGGTCGATGACATCATGATGGTCTTTATTATGAAAAAGTACCTTTATTTTTTTTTAATCCAATATCAATCCAAGGTAATAGTTTTTTTCGTAATTATCTATAGCTTAAAATTCATTTAGAGTGTACGAAAACTGTATTTGATTAACGATTATGGGGTTTGAAACGTGACAATAGGATTTATGAGAAAATTGTGGTCGTCTATTTGTTTTTGGTGAAACATTGTCTTAACGGTTTTCCCAAGAACAGAGAAAACCGGAAGACAGACGTATAACGGAGGAGTCTCGAACCGTGACCACTTTCGATTTTTATGAAATCATACAACCGGCGGTTAATTTACTTATTCAACGATTCGAAATCATTATTATAATATATCTTATCGCGTTGGGGATTTTGATTGGAGCACTTAAATGGTGTAAATAGCGAAGATGTAAACACGCAATGAGGATGAGCTATCTAAAACGATAAAAATAAATGACGATATCATATAAAACGTTCGGTATTACCGTGACCTTAGAGTTTATCGCTCTAATGAAATACAAATACTATAATACCTGCTCTCGTTATTGACGACTAGTATAATATATTACCGTAGACGTAACAAACGACAAATCGGATTTTTTTTAAAAAAAAAGTTTTATTTTCAAATAAAAATTTGCTTTTCTCCATATTAATAACGAAATTGTTGGTCTTTTGAATTTTATACGATGAACTGCAACCAGCGGGAGAGAATCATCGTCAAAGCCTCAAGGTAATAGAAACTTGCGAAGAATATTGCATGTGTAGACCATACTGTATTACTACACTTATTATAGTAACGTAGTAAACACAACAGCTAATATTTTAGTCGAGTGTACTCGGTACAAGTAGGGACAAACACGCTACAATCGAACAAACGTGGTGGCCTTCACAATGTATAAAGCGTACCTAAAATGTCAAATGGAGACCAATCAAATGTCCCTGGCCTTTAAAACCGGACAACACTATTATCAGTTATATAATCACGTGTTCGTTTATGTACCCGTGTACTGTACTGGTGTGTGGATATCGAAAAAAAACCTGTTGGAATAGAATATACGTATATGTGCACATACGGTGGTCGTTATGCTTTGTGCGTGTGAGCAAGACGAAATTTAACGAGAGCGGGCGGGGAGGGACGGACCCTTGCCGAGCACATAAAAGGGGATCGAACAGGTGGTTGCTGTGAAGAACTAATACCACCCGAAGATTCGGCCGACCCTTTGGGTAGATAAGGGAACGAGTAGAAAAACGAAAGAATAAAACGACAAACAAGAGGTTTACGTATTACACGCACACGTGTGTGTGTGTGTGTGTACAGATGATTTTTCGTTATTGTGTTTGCGCAGCACAAAAACAGACAAAGATGCACCGAAAATAATATTATCAATAGGTCACAAACCTTATGGGCCTAAAACAATTAAGCCTGAAAGAAAAAAAAATGGGTTGCCTGCCGATAACGACCAATATAGAGTATTCGATGTTCACGAATTTGTTTCAGAATTACGTACTCGTTCGCCTTTTTTCTTTTTTTTTTTTTTTTTTAATTATTATTATTTATAGGATATGTAAGTCGGTATACATAACCTGTTGGCCAATTAAACCGACGCCGTTATCGCAGCAGAGCACGTGATTAGCGGTGTCAGTACGGCCGCATCGGAGAAAACGATCGCACAACAATAATACAGCATATTATTTATTAATATTTATAATTCGTGTCGATATACATAAAATACATCATCGTGACGCACGTCGCTGCGGTGCTTCGACGTAGACGTTCACGACGAAGAGGTTCGACCCGACATTTTGTGTGACAGAGTGTTGGGGGGGAGGGGTCGGCTAACGATACTGCACTGTACATTACGATAAAATAATTATAACGTCGAAAACAAAAGCCCAACGACAAGCACGTGGCTCACATGGTCGTCCGACAACGTGCTTTGCGCGCGTCGTCGTACTCTCCGGCACCCCGCACCGTACACTCTACACTTTCGTCATAATTGTGATTGGGCGATTGGGCATAATAATTCGGATATTTTATTTATTAATATAATATTATTATTACTATAATTATTAAATCGTCATCATTAAATGATTAGTGCATGTTTTTACCTTGGCGACTGTTTCTCCACTGTTGAACAACGAGTTGGTCATTTTTTCACGTAGATTGTCAAACTCTTCTGTTTACTTAAAAAATTCTGCGACGCACTTTTGTTTTTTTATCCAATAAATAATAAATCGATTTACCGTTGGCTATTTTCGGAGCGTTGAGTGAACGAGAAAAAAAAACCAAATCGGAAACAACACACTTGTTATTATTTAACGATAATATTATTGTATGACAACACTATGTGTGCGTATATAAAAATAACACACAATATTATTGTAATAATAATTTATTATAAAACTATTATGTAAATTATGCGTAACACTGGGCGATTTCGCGTGTTTAACAACGACTTTGCCAATCGACGACGACCGTGGTCAAGAGGTAAAAAAAACGATTGTGTATCGAATCGAAAAGCTCGCGCATTCGTTGTCGCTAGGCACAAGTCGCTAAAAATATACTGAAAAACGCCGTGTAATGGTTTGCGTGCAAAAGAAGCGTGTTTGGTCTCGTTGGGGACGCGTATGTGCGTACGTGCCGATCGCGTTATTCGGACTGACGATGGTACGCGGAGGAACAGTTGAGATCGGCCGCGGCGTGTTGGCCGCCGCCGCCGCCGCCCGACAGCCGGACTAGTTTGCCCCCCACCCCGTCGCCGCCGACGCCGAACCGCTCGCGACAACGTCTTCCCGTCGAACCCTCTCTCACAGCCGCCGTCGCACCACTACCGCCCGCCCGCCGTACCCGACCGGCCGCCGACGATCGCGTGCGTTTTCTCTGCGCCGCACGTTATCGCGCACCACCCCTCGTTTGGTTATCCCCTCCCCACCTGTTCAAGGTCGCAGCCGCCGCCACCGCACAGATGATAATATTATTATCGTCGTGTGTGTGTGTGTGTGTGTACGACGTACTACTACGTTGTCTCGCATCACGTGTTTTCGAAGAGCTCGCCGCCGCCGCCGACGTCGACTTGACGCTCGCCACTCGCTCAACCCCGAGCGACACGGAAGTGCATGATTATTGCCAATTATTATTGATATGATAATTATTAATAACAATGACCGTCGTTGTATTTTTTTACCATTATTATTAGATTCTCGTTTTACGTTTTTCCACCGCGAAACAACGCACTAATACCCGAAACGCTTTGACCCCCCCCCTCACCATCAAAACCCTAATCCATGCGGCTTTGCCCATCGTTCACGTGTGTGTAATATCAAGTTTGTCGGGATGTCTACCATTTGTGTTGGTAGGTTGTTGGAGTCCCCCGGTGTTCGAATGCTATAAGCCCGTAGCACACGGTGTGCTTCTGCAGGATATCTGGTAACACCGAAGTATAATACTGCAGGACGCAGGTTGACAATCGTTATTTGGCGTTCAAATTTTCTTTACACATTGTCCCGTCTATCCGTGATTTTTTTATAAGAGAAATGAAAAAAAATGCATTAATATAAATCCTAAAACATATATAATACAAAACAAAGCGACACACGTGATAAATATTAAATATCTACTGTTTACTAAATAGTAGATTATAATAATATGTACTAACGAATACCTACTATGCATAGACTATAACACATTAACACCTGTTTGAATGAAAACAATAGTATAATACTTAATATTAAATATATATATATATATACCTATCATATGATACATTAATATTTAATACACTCATATTTTATATTATTGATTCAATGTGTTATGTTAATACAATTAAAAAAAAACAATATTGTATTTAAAACAATTTCCAATGGTGCAAATGTATGGCATTGGTCTAAAACAGGGCTCTCGACATTTTTTTATGGTAGTCGGAATTTTCTGGGAAAGGTTAATAATGTCTGATGAGATTGAAAATAAGAGAAGAATCTTTTCATTATTTTATTTATTCGACTGATTTCCTCACAATAACATCTAATATATTATATACTATATATGAAGCTAGAATCGTGTAGTCCCAACTCTCAAGAATCAAGATCAAAACATTATTCGGTGTGTCGGGCTGGTTTAAAATCTTGTCGGGCCGGAATCAGCTGGTGGGTAGTAGTTTGGAGACCACTACTCTAAACCATTCAGCCACGAGGTTTACGATGGAAAGACGAACAAAGAAGGGGCATAATATAAGACAGTTTACAACATTGAATTAAAAAAAAAAGAAAAATTTTTTCTCAATGTAAGTAAAACCACTGTCCATTTAATTATTTTGAACATTTTTATCTTTTGTTTTAATAAGAACAAATAACAATAATACAACGACACATGGTTTGTGGAGAATTATATTTAATATACTTAACTACCATTTAGAGAAGATATGATTTGTTTTTGAAATTAAAATATAAAAAAAGAGTATGTAAATACCATAACAAATACTTTAAATGTTATTTGCTGAATTAGCAAATATGTTTTGAATTAGTATACACTATACAGTTATTATATTGAATGGGATATAAATATTATATAATATTATATCATAAGGTTGTGCACTTGTGTTGTAGGTAGTCACTTTAAAGATATTGAAATTTACTACCTTAATTTAATTTTTAATATTTCGTATAGATAATAGCAACTCTAATGTACATATTTATTTCGATCCCTCTTATTCAATACAATACAATAAATAATAATAATGATTGATGAATGATGATTTATTATTTTGTTCAACAATTTTTTTCCGATACTTCTAAGTAATTAGTGATTGATTGCTATAATATACTGACGACGATATGACTATATGGTGGTATCGTAACGCTTGAGAGCAGTGCACTACATTATAATTATTATTTACCATAGTATTGACTATTAACATAAACGTACAAAACATTAAGAGTATGAACATAAATATTAATTAAGAATCAGCTGTGCAGTGTAACTATTATAACCACCATCTATTGTTGACGTTTTCTGCCGTTGTGATGGTTTTACTAAAGGTGTATCGTCCATACTAAAACTAAATACACTAGTATAATAAAAGTTACTCAATTTCAATCAACACGCATGTCGCATATGTACCCAATATTTATATGTATTACCTTATCAGTTACTGGTTTTTTTTTTTATAGCATATTATCAGTGTTTAACGAAGATGAATGCATAAGATCTATCATATACCTACAAGTGTCTTTTTATGACATTATTCATAAAAAAAATGTATACGTATATAAATTACAATAGTTGATTTTTAAATGTCCAGGATTAAATAATAACTTATTCTAATAGGATGTTTTTCATAAAAATTGTTCTATTTGTTTTGTGATGTATATTTTATACCATAATAAATTCTATAAAATAAAAAAGGAACCAAACAATAGTTATAAAACAGAAATTAATAATTAATATTTACATGGTAACAAATGTTACGAACATTTGAATTTTTAAAAATGTAATGATATTTTATCATTATTTATTATATATAATTGTGTTACCATCCGTAACAAATTGTACGGTATACGCTTTAGTACATACCTGATGTTCAAAGCCAAATTTAAAGTAAGAAAGGTATACTTCCTATCGGTAAATATAATTTCTCAAAACTCTAAATCGTATATTGGTTGTTTTTTTTTTTCAAATAATTTGACTATAACGTTGTTATATTACCTTTATAAAAACGTTTAGGTTAGGTTGGGTTGAGAAATAATTAAGTACTTCATTTAAAGTATTATGCAAAAAAAAAAAAAAAATAAGGGTTTTATTCCAATAATTTAACAATTTAATAACGTCTGGTAATAGGAAATAAACTGGTTTTTAAGTTAATCGTTTAGATTTCAAGGACGTAATACACAATAGGGTTCGATGGAGGGTCACTTGTTTTTCATGTATACATTTTTTTAATTCGTCTTTGTATATATTAATAGTGAGTTAGTAAGTACGTTATAAAAATCCTTCTTTTAAGACTGTTCTAGATTGACGAATAGCTTTAATAAAATAGTTACAAAAAATGTATCTATCTTTTATATTAAACTGTAATTAACAAAAATATACATATTTTTGATTAGGTGTAAAAAATAAATAAGAAACTAAGAACATTCAACCAATGTAGTTACGTTGTTTTATATAACTTATCGCATTTTCCCCGGCAAAAAATAATCTCAAAAGATTATTCGTTTGACCTCATAACTAAAATTAATAACAACATAAAATACATATTACATTCAAACACAATATTTGAAGTTTATAACGAGAAAAAATTATCTTTATTGAAAATAAATCAGATTATCACTTAAAAAAAAAAAAACTACAAAAGTAATGAAACTATGGTTAATGTAATGATAATAATATATACGAGTATTATAAGAAATGTTAAATAATATTGTTGGCACAACTCAATGCAATGAACAACGCCTGTAATTGTATATTTTATTGCTGTCAGCGCAATAGTGTTATTATTCCTATATAGTTAAATGAAATTAATCAAAAATCGAGTTTTATACAAATAAACATTTTACGTGATAAGACTTCTAACAAAAACTGCACGACTGCAAACGTCCAATGTATAATATTATAATTATACCTACCTGCGCTTAAATTTTGTTTGTACATTTGTACATTATACACATGGTCTATAAAAACGTACACATGAATTTGTAAAGGGGTATCGAGAGAATGAGAATCTAGAAAGTATAATAATAGCAACACAAATTTATGTTATTTTTACATTAAGTAAACGTTTCATTTTTATTTAAAATCATAGAACAATGCGTGCAGAGTATTTCAATATGTATTTACTCAATATTTATAATAGGTATATTTAAATTTTAATGTTCAAGAATAACGGATGAAGAGAAAGCAAAATAATTTGTCACTATTTGATAAACGCGAGCACTTAATTTTACGGTTTTATTTCCCCAATGGTTCAATGGTTGTTTTATGGCGTCTTTGTATAATTGTATCTACATTTGTGGGGAATATTTTTCAATGAAATATTTAAGAAAATTATTTTATCACAAAAATATCTTCTAATATTACGACACATACTTTTTCTTAAGTGGCTCAATATTTGTTTTATTACAATTTTTTAAGACTTAGATCGTAATAATATTGTGTAAATTACTGTTAATTAACAGTAATAATAATAATATTAGGTATAATATAATATAATATAGGTAAAATACGATTCTGTTATGGTTTTAAATAATAGTGTCAAATTTTGAATAAATTATGTTCGTTTTATACTTAATATAGTTTAATGTTACAGTTGCATTAAATTAATATTACATTATGTAGTAGGTTATAAATTTATATAACTTATAAGTATTAAAACACATCTATATATTTCTAAAAGAAAAGTTTAGAATATTAAATAATATTAATCGATAAGTTTTAAATTAATGTATAATTAATAGTCTAAATCTAATTTGAACAGACGCAATATTATGATATGATAATTTGTATGAAATAATATAAATTTAAATTAAATAGTTATATAACAACTTATGGGAAAAACACTGGTTGAAAATAAGTATGAATATTTTATGGTCAATCATTAAATTAACAATATTAAATGATAAGCAAACGACAATCGCTATTGATAGTAGAAGTTTAGTATAGGTAAAATCACTTTTGTTTAATTTTAGGTTTAACAATATTATGAACATAATATTTTAATATACTTGTTAGTTGTCATTATAAAATCTAATTTCCAATCTTTTATTTTATTTTTATATTACCATTAACTAAATAAGTACCTAAATCATTTATCTCAATAATAATAAAATACACTAAATTTTATATTTGTTTAAACATTTTTATTTTTTATCCAAAAATATTAAATTAAAAAATGAAAACGAAGTTTAAACAAATCTTTATAGTCAAAGATTAAAAGTTATGTCATTCGTTCTTTAGTTAAAAATAATAAATGAATGATCTAAGATAAGTCTATTAAATATTGATAAATTGTATTAAAATGTTCACTGTATTTATATCGTTATATTATGCAGATAATAATTGTTTTGTACTACAATCTTGAATATCGAAACGATACTAATTACTAAGTAAATCACATCACCAATTCAAGGTATGCGGCGTAGTGCGTAGAGTATTTTTCAATACCTAAACAGTATAATTTATTTGTATCGACTGACAATTGTATCGATTAAAATATAAAAACTATGAGTAGCATTTTGTCTTGAGTAACCATCACGTGCTTATTCAACCAAATTAATAAGATTAATAATATGGATCTTGCATACGAGAGAAAATTGCATAAAAATATTTTGTAATGATATCAAACATAATTTATTTAAGTTTGATTCGTTTTTGCGATTAGTTATTATGTTAGTTTATAATAAGCATATCATAAGAATTTAATACAGACAATCAAACACATCTCATATTAGTAATATTACCTATGTAAAACCATGGCCGGATTAAGGTTTTTGCCACCCATAGGCTAAAATAAATTTACCACCTAATTTACATAGGTAAAATTTATTATTTCGTTTTGGCCGTTAAAATTTGCCGCTCTTTAACATTTGCCGCCCTAGACTTTAGCCTAAACAGCCTAAGCGGTAATACGGCCCTGTGTAAAACTATAACTACATACATTTTATTATATTAACCTAATATGAATATGCATTGTTTAAAATATTATACAATGTACCTTTCAGTAACTATAATTATACCTAACCTTTAGATACCTTTAGGCTTTAATATACAATTAAAAAAAGGTAGGAAAGTGGATATCGCTTTGCTATACATGAGTGTTGAGTACTCGAGTGGGTTACTGTTGTAGCTATGTTAAATTTTAATTCAATGAGTATCAATTTATACGAAAAACGATTCTGGGCGAAAACGGTCTATAAACCTATAACATCAAGTGATGTTAGTGATGTTTTTTTTTTTTTTTTGATATATAGAATAAAGTCTAATTTATTTTATGTTTGATACTATAGTAAGTTGCTATAATTTTTGCAAAAATATTGCTTAGACAACATTTAAGAACAGCTTTCTGATCTTGCTGTAAACACCATTCAACAGTTGAACAGTTAAGTAGATTTATAGTACCTATAAATAAATAATAGTTTCAAATAAATCAAAAATGTCATTGTATATAGTAAAATTCATAATAATATAAAATACCATATAAAAGTTCCCACTAATATTTTTTTTCAAATTATAACAAAATAATTAACATATTGATCTTTATATCATTTAAATAAGTAATTTTCTCTAATTTAAAATGACTGTAAACAAATTGTGTAAATATATTTTTTAATATTTTTAGTTTCAGTATGAAACATATAAAGAATCTTGTATTAAACTTTAAATACTTAAATATAAAAAGAAAAGTTTATATGAATTTCTAACTACAAAAAAATTTGCAATTACATGTGATTTTGACGACATTTGTTCAAATATTAACTTACAATAAATGTCAAAAAAAAAAAAAAAATGTGTAAATGTATTTTTAATATTTTTATACAGATACAGATATATAAGATTAACTATTGTGGAATCTTGTATTAAATTTTCAAAAATTTAAAAGATGCCTGTATATTTCAGATAAAACTATAAAGAACCTAATGGATTCAATGAGGAATGTTCAGTACTGTTAAAATTCACGGGGAGGAGATGTTCAAATATCAAGCAATTACTGGACGTTTTATAAAACTATTAATTATACTAATTAACATTAACTGTTTGAAAAATAAATAAATCTGATTAATTTAATTTTTAATAAACAAGGATTGGAAGAATTATTATATAGAGGTACAACATTCAAAGTAAATGTTTAAGTGAGACTTATGATAGCACTGTTATATGAGCAATAACATCGTTGTCAAATGTTTACATTACAATTTAACAACAATCAAAGGTGGATATTATAAATATTATAATATTATTGTTTTATAAGTCACGAATTTTAAATTCATTAAAAAATTTTTATTTATCATTTATCACGATTTATTTTTCAGCCGATACAAACTCTATATATTATATAGGTACTCGTAATATTGGGTTCAATCTAACAATCTAAATAGTATAGAATTTCTCAAATCATTTTTTATTAAATCAAATTTTGTTTACCGGATGTATTATACTCTATATTATATTAATTGTATGAACTATATGGAATAGATTATATTATTATTAAGGTGTTCTCCTTGATGTAGGTACTGATATATAATAAAGTGTCCGGTGGTATTGTGAGGCCAACTCGTTTATAGAAATAGCAATATCGCGTAATCGTCAACGTGTACATCACGGAAGTTTTCACTGTTGAATAATTCACTTAAATGGTTTATGCTATAAATGGATACATTAGACTAATGTGAATATTATGGACATAGAAAACACTTATCAGCGTACACTTCTAAAAAACATATATGCCAATTATATTTTATCGGCGTTTTATTTAAACGTAGAGGACCATATTATAGTGTCTTATCACCTATAATTGTCAAATTATTATATGCATTTTTCAGTTATTTAATTAGTATTTGAATTTTCTGTTGATTTATTGTTATTAAAACACCATGCAATTAATATTATTCAAAAACTCATTACCTTGATATTTTTCTTTCCAGAAAACATCCATAAAAATTTATCTATGTAAAATAAACGTAGATTTTGATTGTTTTGTTATTTATATTATATATGACTCATGACTAATCTCTTTCGATAAAATTATATTAAACAAACCATATATCAAAATATAATATAACGCAATCAACTAACAATGCTTGTGACGATACTCGCAGTAATATGAGCGTTGGTAATTTTTTTTTTTTGTGTGTATCGATGAAAGTCGAGATCTCATCTGAGAATATGTAATTTATCTCAAATTCTCAACCTTGATTTTTGATATTTTATTTAAACTGTCGCATTCAGCGTATAAATATGTGTTTTCAAAAATTTTCAATATAGGTACGACAATATACGTATAATATATACATATTATTAGAGGTATTATATAGGAAGTTTTGCTGTGTCTGTCTTTGTCAATAACTTTTTTTATAATTAATATTTATGAAGGCTATATTATTATAATGTATTAATGCTGCATAACCAAATTTATTAAAATCATAATATTTTTGCTGATACCTACAATAAAATCAAATGAATTACCAATCTTGATCGAATTTCAATGGTCACTCATCACAATGCAAATAAAATACCATTCACTACTAATGGGGAGTGGAGAGGATTACATTATTTTAATAACACGTTTGGCAATTTTATTTTATTTTTATTTTTATTTTTATTTTTGTTTAATTTAATTCTTGTATGACAATTTTACTACTACAGTTACAATTATTAATACACAAAAAAAGCTCAACCCGGAAATTCCCATTGGGACCCATCGCCCGTCGTGCTTAAAAAATTCATATTATATTATTAATTAATGCATTGTGCGTTCAATTCTGGCCTCTATTATAAGACTATAACTATATTTAAGAGTTTAAGACATTTTACGTCTTTGTAGTATGCACATAGTATTTAGTCTATATAAGTACTTAACGTACATATTGTATACCTACCGTGTTTTATATTATATAATGTTTGGACTTATACGGAATAATATTGCATATCTACGTCATATTACAATATATTATCTACTGTAGGTACTACAGAGTTTTACTTGTTAAATATTTATATCGGAGTGTCAAGTCTCAAATACCTATCCAAATTTGTTGACCAGAACGGTAAATACGAATAGTAATCACATTTGTCACGGTCAGTATAGGTAGTAAAAAAGTTGAAAAAATACTGAAAGTGTAAGTATATGACAGTGCACCTGTACATACGATCGTATTTTACATTACTTGTATTATCATACAATACTACACCGTTTATTTTTTTTATGTGTAAAAACCAATCATTGTTACAACTTTTTATAAAAAATTGAATAAAAAAATTATAAATCCACCATCATACATACATATCGACATAAGTTAAAAGAATATTATATTATGTAAATGTAAGGTGTTACATAATAATAACATATGTAATATAATATTCTTATTCTTATTAATATATGTAAGGTGTTTAAGTTCTCGCTGCAGAGTGTATTACTTATATATAATAAGTGGTTTGACAGTTCGAAAACGTTGAATATTTTAATTATTTTAGCCCTTATAGAAGAATTACAAAATTGTGACCTAACCATATTTGTCGAAATTTCTTATAAATCGTTGAACACAGAAACTTCTTTGATAGTCAATCATGGATGTAAATTAATATTCAACGAAAATATGCTAAAACGACCATATAAGAAAAAATAATCACTTCAGAGCCTAATAAAAAACAATGATAACTTTGTACCATGCGTCCATGCTGAAACCAACAAAAAGTAATGATTCATATATCGAAAACCTAACCGATAAAAAAATGTCAAGTAAAGACCTCATAACAAAAAAAGTCAGTCGTGTATCTATATATGTATTGTGGCTAATTTAACACATTCTTTAGTCCAACATCAGCTCACTTTACTTTCATTTAAATCTGAATGAACGCCACAATGCTGTTCAATTTTTATTGATTGAAATTATTATAAGTGTTGAAATCTGAGTCAGGATAATTCTTCCCTTTGGTACACATTTATCTATATAGTATACAACGTAAAATTAACACGTGCTAATAAAGATTAATTAATTTAGCCGTATCAGTTATTTTGATGATTTGATTATTATTATTTTTTTTTAATATACTATACTATACATAATAAATATCTATGTCTTACATACCTACCAATAAAAGGCTACAACCTAAATCTATATAACTATAAGTACAAGTATATCCGTTTAATATTGCTCGCCATCGTCTATAATTATCGTATGTTCTCTCACCTGAGTTGGAAGTTGGGTCGTTTTAAGACTCCTTTATAAATTATAAATAACGATTTTTTTTTTAAATTGCCTCTTGACCTAGGATTGCAACTCGCAGAACATTTTTTTAAAGTTTTAGTCTTTAATGGGAAAAATACATTTTTTAATGAAAACTTTTACTGTAGGCGACTCACTATACAATATTAGATTATGCCACTGAATGCTTCTCTAAATATCTAATATTGACTAATTGTATAATATAGAATATAGATTATCAGACACGTAGAGATTTGGGGTTCAAAATAATTAATTGGTTAATTAATTGTTAATTGTTTGTATAATGTGTTATGTTGGTAGATTATGGACCTATTTTTTAGTCTTGACAACAACAAATATGAATTCACTAGATGTATATTATGTTTATTTTTACAAACTTTAAACGCATTCGTTCAAGACGAACACTTAACTCGATTCGACTGATTATAATAATGTCGTATGTCTATAATAAGCCTTTAATGTCATCGGGTTGTCACTTGATCAAAGTCGTTATCTTGACAAACGCATATAGATATTATAATGTTAGGTTTATGATTACTTAATAGTGCGTAGACCCGTGTGGTTAATAGCATATTATTTATTATTTATAATTTAACACTTTAAGAGTGATATAGAGCGTTTGCTAATACACTTGGTAGGTGGTATTATCATATACCTGTATAAGTTCTTTTATAATTTATTTATGTATAATTATATTTTAAAAATATTATTTTTTATATTATTTCGTAGAGACTTAATAAAAAAGAACTTCGATCATAATATATAATTATTATGTCCTTCTCTAGTAAAAAATAAAATAAAATAACAACTAAAATTAGTAATTTACGCCCTTGGGAGGAGTAACTATGGCTGGGGCGGCAAATGAACTCGTGCAATTCATGTCGAGAACAAAATATTATTATTGCTTCGTTTATAAACAATCTCCCAACACTATTCATGAGCAATAACTATATAATAATAACAACATTCAAAGTTTTACGTTTACATACGTTCGCGGAAATAGGTCCGCACGTATATAATACTGGTTTTGTATTATTATATTACTTTTTGTACTATAGGGCGAGTGGGAGAAGGAATAAAATATTGCCCAAAGGTATGGAAGTCTTGTACCTGTATACGCTACACCTATATACTTACACACGGCATTGTGTACAGCAACCCTCGTGTGCTGGAGGAGGCGCGGTACCTGCTGCAGATCACCTGCGCTATGAAATCGTTTTAAACGAATTATACCCAACAAGGTACCTATCTATCATGCGAGGTGAGCAACCGATATTCTACAACTATATAACATTTTGAAAACGAAAATCGATCGCTAAATTCTAAATATCTTCGACACCGTATACGCGTCTGCGTGCAACCGTGAACGTATATTATTCATATTTATATATACGTCATAATATTATTGTTATACCTACTCAATTCGCCGGTGTCGAGTGCAAGCGATTTACTGATTAGATTTACTTACTGCATTTCCAATGCGTTATAGGTTGTCTCTATTGTTTCCCTTTTGTCGGCCACGTCAAATTGATTATACTTGCACAATATTATTATATATCGAATACCTATAGTTATACAAAATTAAATATAATATTATCTATTATATACTGCGCGGGCTGCGGAGCTATGCAAATATCCCACGGTTTGACGCGCTCCGGTGTTAAACGATTAATATACATAATAATGCCTATCTATATATTATCGTTGTATTATATTTTATTATAACTGATACGGTCGTTCGACCTTTATATCGCAATCGGCGGCGTACACGCGGCAGTAACTTACACGCGTGAGCATTTTAAAAATATATTTTTACACGCACGACAGACAGTATAAGACATAATAATATAATGTTTTTAAATAATTTAGGTATGAAGGACGCGTATAGGTGCTCGCGTAAACACAATAATATCAATTTAATGTGTAGGTATCTATAATACGCACAAGTCGCACATATTATTATTCTGTTTGTTTTAGTAAAATGATAAAAATGATGAGATTGTATCAGTCGTACTGCGATAATAATATACGTATTTTCGACGAGCCGGTGGACGGGTATAAATTATTATTATGCACCAGACACATTATCGGAGATGGGATGTTGCAAAAGTCGCAACAACAACAAGTTGCTATTGGTGCTGTTGCTGGCTCTATCTCGTACCACGCATCACGTAAGTATAGTATGGTCGTCTGCTATAGATAGACAGACGTATAGCACCGACAAATCTACGAATTAATAGATTCGTTTAACTAAGTACCGACTATACTTACACCAAACGAATATGGAATATGATATTTTATCGTTTCGGATCTATACGCTTTGACGAGTACAAAATATGTAGAGATTATCGTTACGAATGCGACTAGTATAATAGTTAGACCGTCGTCACTCGTCAATAATCGTACCATTGGTAGTAAAACAATCGGAATCGAAAAGACATATTGTCATGTTATATATATTAATTACGATTTTGGGGTTGGTCGTCTGTAAGCAAACGGTAATAGAGATTGTAGATCTTATATACGTAGTTACAAACTCTTATAAAAAAAAAATAATACGAGTGTGTGTCGAATCCTCAAGTCGTCTTTGGAGTATACATATATGTATGTAGTCATTTCTTTATTTGAGTTATTTTACTTAAACTACCTAAAGGGACACGATTTGGACACCCTCATAAATTATATTAACAGACCATGATGTGAAACATAAAAGACTCGTACCGTATGTGATGTGTGTATATGTATGTTTGTGTGTGTGCGACCCATGAAAGGCGCAGGTGCACAGCTGAAGTATGTCTGTTTGTCCCACATGTACGGCAGACCTAAATGTACGGCACAGGGAGCCGAGTTGTACCGACTTGTTCTGAAATCGGAATCTTTTGTGATTTTTAATATGCTATACAATCGTTATCGTTTTCGTGTTCTATACGGGAAAAATAGTTGTTTCGTAAGTGTTCACAGCAAAATAATTACGGTATTAGACGCAGTGTGTAGATAGATACATCTGTGATATAGGTTTCGTGTAAAAATGCCGTTAACCATTTAGGTAATATCAATATTATGTATTGGTAATAATATATAGGAACGTGCGTATTATACTCAACGCTGATAATATTTATAATTATTATAATCGATTAAATAACTAAATGTCAATGAAGGTGAAAAATTATATTGTGTTAAAGTCCATTTTAAACTATATTATAGCGTCCGATTGTTAAGAAATATGTACTAATATAATAGTACATTTTTGTTTTACGGATTTATCGCCATTTATAATAACGCGTAACATATTATTATTTCTATTCAACAATACACGACTGGTTTTAAAATCCTTTGCTGAGGTCAATATCCTTATTTCGTTATTGGCAATTGTCCAAAAAGTTTTTAGAATATTTTTCATAAATATAAAAAAATAAAATTGTATCATGAATTTGTTATTGTTCTAGCAAAAGCAATTTAGTTATTGATTTATAACTAAATATAATACATATCATTTATTACCAATACACTTTTTATACTTAATTAATTACTGCTTGTGTAGCGATTCAACTCAATCTATTTGATCTATAGTAACAATTTATTAAACTATTTTGTACACTTCAATAACTAAATTAAAGTTAATTTATTACTTCATTATTTATATTTTTTTTAATTATTTCGTTTTATAATATAGTTGCAAACTACAATGAATTAAATATTATTAATAGATTATCAATATTAATCTTTCCACTATTTTATATTATTTCAATGATAACTTAATATTATATTTTATAATAACCCATTCAATGTTTTGTTTAATTGCGTCATTAAAATCGGAGCACCTTGTAGTTGTATCCTGTAGGCTATAAAAAAGATAAATACGAATTGTGTCCGATTATATATTTTTTTGTCGGGTAGTACATTTTTTTTCGTTTTCAGGAGTTCTCCTTAGTATATTTATAAAGAGATTCTGGGTTTTCAGATATCAATGATATCATGTTGTGAGATATAATAAGATATATTTTAAATTACGATAAACATGGATGGATTTTATCTCCCGAATAATTTAAATTCAGCTGGAAGTCGAAAACTATCAAAATATTGACAACGAAAGGTTAAGATTAGATCAGATTAAAAAAGGTTAGAAGTTGGTTGACAGTAGATACTGTCAGCCATTAGGTAAAGCAAATTATTTTACTATTAATAATACAGAATATAGGTTAAATTCATTTTTGTCGAAAATAATGCATTTGAAAAATATCATTGTGCGTATAAATCATAACAATATACATACGTAAAAGTTTTATATCCTCACGAATAATATTTTTGAACTATAGCAGAATTATGAATACCGTTAATCGTAGTTTACATATTATTATGTTATTTCGTCCAGATTTGAATTTAGAATGTCTAAAATAAGTAATTAACTATATGTTTGTATTACTTTTTATGTTTTTTTAGTTCTTATATAAATATTTTTTGTGAAGGAGATTATATTAAGTTTTTAAGCCTTAGCTATAAAAATTACCTATTTTATAAATTTTCAATTGCAAAACAATCTACAAATTTTTGTGATTTTTATGAAATTTGTCAAAATTCGAACTACAATAATGCTAATAAAAATAAATTGCGTTTACGTATTATAAATACTGTTATTTTTTTTTAATAATGACTTATGTAGGATGATGTATTCAATTTTCAAGCATTTCTACATTGTAAATAATTTTTTATAAACATTTTCCAAAAAGAAAAAAAAACAAAACAAAATCTATTTCCTCAAAAACTGATTTTGTGTAAAAATTCGCATATTTCCTTAATTTTTTGTTTTTTTTTTTTACAATTATTTTGAAAATTAATGAAAAAAAAAAATTGAATTCTTATTTTTGACTTCTTTAGAGTACAATGATCTTGACCCGAGTTCTGATTTTCCATCAGAAACTATCCTCATAATAAAAGATCAAAGCATTTTATTGATTATATGTATCGTGTATACACTGTACCTTTACAAAAATACACAAAAAACATATAATATCATTGTTAAATCATATTATTTCGTTTAAATTTATCGTTATTCGCTACACTCAAAATAAAATAAAAAGTAAGAAAAAGTTTAAAAACTTGGCTATCAAAAAAGTATAAGCCTGATTGTTGACTAACGTGTTTGATTGATTTATGATCATACTTGTATTATTTGTTTATTTATTTTATTGTATTATTAACTTCTGGTATGTATTGATTTTTTAATAGATTAAATTCAATAATTTCAATGTAGGTAAATTTGTTTAATTGAACAAACAAATTTTTGATTGCCTTATGATTATATTTAAGTATATTATTTATTTATTTATTAGTACCTAATACCTATGTTATAATATTGACTTCTGATTAGATTGAAAGTATAATTACTTTTTTGTTGCATCATAATTTATCATACATTCAACAAACAATTTTTTTATTTATTATTATTTAATTATCAGTTGTTTTAGAATCCTTGAATAAAACATTTGAACATGTATGGAATATATTTTTTTGAGTAATGTATTTTTAATAAATTAAGTATTATTATATTCAGTTTTAAATTATACATTTATTTTTATAAGTAATTATATATGAGTATCATAATATTATAGCCAATTTATATAGGTACATAATATAACATATTAAACATTATAATAATAAACTAATAACTAATAACAGTATAGTATACAATTTAATGACAAACTTTAACTAATTATCATACGCTACTATAGTAACTTTAATTTAACATACATTTTAATTTATAATTTCTATAATCAGAAAATTGAAAACTTGTATACAAATTACAAATAGTCAATACTCAATAGGCGTTGATGAAAGAAACAATATTACACTAAACTTATTAATTTACATTACCTTTATGTAAATTATAGAAATAGTGTTTTTATAAAATTATCATTGAATGATGAACTTATTTTTAGATAATTTTAAATATTAATTTATTCTATATTCTAATATTCTAAAAAATACATTCAACGGTTTTAGTAACTTATTAAAACTACACTAAATGTGCTGGACATTGGACCAAAATCATTAATGTTAATTAATTAAATATAGGGTTATTATAATATATAATGATTATAATCTGAGTGATAAATTATGTTTTTCAAAGAAAAATGTTTACGGTAACAAGGTGGTGGGAAATCTGCAAGTATATCGACAAATAAGTTAATTTTAAAAAGACTTACAACTGATAGTGTTGTCTCCGAAGTCTTATAAAGTTATAAATGTAAAATGGACAACATAACAAATTTGTGTTCAGCAGTTCAAATTTTGTGTTGATATTTTAAATATTAGATTTTAGAGTGAATTATCCTATAATCATATAGAACTATATTTCATAGGATATATTAGGATATTAGAATATTAAGATATATACTAGGAATAACTCAACTTAAATGTAAGAATACTGTTTGTGTTAAGTCGTTAAATTTGTACCATATTTTAATTTTTAATTATGTAGAGCAGCGGTTCCCAAACTGTACGGCGCGCCTCCTTTGGGAGGCGAGAGCACTTGACAGGGGAGGCGCGATCCGTGTTATTTTGTCATAACAATAAAAATATTTGTATATTTAAATACTATAACTTTGTTATTTATTTATTTACAGGAGGCGCAACTTAACTATACTTTAACCTAACTTAAAAATAATAATAATGTAAAAAAACCTACGCGATAACACAGATAATATAAGTATAGGTTTGATAATTGGAAAATTCACTTTAATATTTAAAATAACAATTATACTGAACGTAAATGTCGATTATGCAGTGCATTAATATAAGACGAAAACATTACACATATGCGCGTTAGATGTCCAGATCTTAAAAAAAAAGTTTAATATTAAAATGTAATATTTTAATATTAAATTAATATCATTATGTAATTTTAGAATACATTTTTCTACAATTTAAAGTAATTTAGTTTTGATTAAATAACACACGTCATGTGGTATTGGGGTTTCACATAGTTTGTCAATCACCGATACTTAAGCAGTTATGCTACAGACATCTGAGTATAAGAACAATGATAAATAAAACGAGAATTAGACAATCAGCATTATTGTTCTATGTTATCAAATCTCCCTTCTAATAGTTCGTCTAACCACTCTAAGAGATTTGTAGCCACCGAAGCGAAATCTTCCCACTGTTTGTACTCTGCAACTTTCTCCTCGTCCGACGACAATAGCTCACCAAATAATTGTTCTTCGTCTAATACGTGATATAATAATTTCATAGTAAAATATTAACAAATTATATTTTCTAATATACTACATGAACATTACTATTAAATTTTTATTTAATTCACAGCTCCTACCTGTGAGTTTGACCAGCGTGTCAAGCACTACTATAGGGTCGCCCGGAAAACTGTCACTGTCTGAACACACGTTCCACAAGGTTTGGCATATAAGTGACGACAAGGTCCAGTTACGTTCACCTGATGACCTAAGAATATTTACCATTTTTGAAACGCCATTGTAATTTTTGAATGCTTGTCGGTTGTTCTCGTCAGAGGTCATATTAACCAATACGCCGCAACATACGACCAGTAATTCTATGTCACCACTATCCAAGCAATTGGTAACCGCCAATAATCCTGAAATAGGTATCCATAAAGTCAGTGGCATTATGGAATAGAAAGATTCGAAAATAAATATATAAGAAAAGTAAGTATAAATTATTATATAATTTATATTTCTCATTCTTATTTTTTATTTTTTTATTTTTTTTTTAACGGTACATATAAAATATGTAACATTCAGTGCCCAGTCAATAGGTATAATATTATTATCTAACTACCAAGATGTGCAAGATACACAGCATGATGTATGTACAAATTAAACAAGACCTAGTGTAAATTGCAGATGCTCTATAATTATTTTGCATTTAAAAACGAAAAAGTTTAGAAACATGAGCGAAGCTTGGTTTATTTTAGTTTTCATTTCAAATAGTTAGGTATACATTATACTTTATATTCATCTCAACTCTCGTATTTACAACCCTATTTTATTTATTTATGAAAAAGTAATACTAATTATACCTACTGATAACTGACTGCTGATTAAAACTATTAACAGTATAGGTACTAGCTAATTAAAACTTCCCTCATAAATTAATAAACATAAACAATAAACATTTTTAACAACAAATTGACTTTCTACTTTTCTAGCAAATATAATAATTTTAAACCCACATATCTACTTCTTTTTATCTATCATATTATATAGATAATATTTTCAACAATACACAGATCCACAGTTATTTTTACTTTTTAAGTGTCAAGAGTTTAGGGATGTAACAATATGTAAATATTTCTAAATATTATGTCAATATAGGTCCGTCAATATTGTAACAACAACGATAAAAAACCCATTCATTGTAAATATATACTTGGTCTGTTCTACAAACGAAGATGTTATGTTTCTGAAAAAGCAATAGCCTAAAACCCTAAAATCATAAATATTACTTTTACATAGTTTACTTTGATATTATTTTTGTTCGTCAATATTAAATGTTAACGTGTCATATTCTTTATTAATCAATTATTTTGAATGTATATTGTATACTATAACGTAATCGTTTTACAAAAAACGATAAATTAAATTTATTAAAAAAATCAAGAACACGAATAAAAAGCATAAAATAATACGTATATAATATATAATTATATGTGTTTTTATTAGGGCATATTCTATCGACAAAATTTATTCATCTAGCTAATTTGTCTTTATTAAAATTAAAAGTGTATAGTAGGTACTATATTAGCACCTATCTATATTTTTAAACCTAAATCCCGAAAATTTTCATCTGGAAAGATACTTAAAAGTTGTTCAACTGTAAATAATTAATATAAAACAATAGTTGAATTAATTTTAATATTCGTACACGGATTTTTATTCATGTAAATAATACATATAAATACTAACGAAAAACATTATTGAAACTTTATTCTCTTTTTTAGGATGTGTAATATGATTTTAAATGGATTTGCAATTTGTGTTATTATTTATTAAGCATAATACCAAATAAATTACTTTTTTCTTAAAATTGAAGGCACCGGTGAAATAACCTGGTAAGTCCATTTTCGTAAATATTTTTTAGGAAACAAAGGAAAAACGTTCTAAATTGGTCAATAAATGAATCATTATTGAAACCATGTTGTTATTATTATATCTAAAAATAAGACATTTTTTTTTTGCATTTCACAAGCCATTTAGACTCTTGGCCGCTAAAACTAATTCCTTCCACCGTTCTCTATTGTATGCTTGTTCCCAGTCTCCTCCAATTTCTTCTAATAATTCCTTGACGCTATCCTTCCATCTTTTCCGTGGTCTTCCCCTTGGCCTCTTTTCTCTTATCATATATGTCAATGCTCCTTTCAGTACATTTCCATCGGCTCGCCACACATGGCCTGCCCATTCTATCCTTGTCCCTCTGGTAAATTGGACCACATCTTCTCTTTTGTAAAGCTGGTATAGTTGGGCGTTGGTTCTTATTTCCCATTTATGTTCTGCATTGTTGAATACGGGTCCCTAAATGTTTCTAAGAATTTTTCTCTCGAATAGACGTAGTTTTTCATCATCGCCTTTTGTTGTTGCCCATGTGGCACATGCATATGTCAACACAGGGCGAATGTAACTTATGTATAGATGTTCTTTTGTTTTTCTTGATAACAGCTTGGATTTAAAGAGGGTTCTTAGTGCATAGAGGCATCGGTTAGCAGCGTCCAGTCTTATATTTATCTCTCCATGCATGTTGTCTGGTTATTTAGAGTAGACGACAGGTACTTAGGGGGTGCTAGGTAATTAGCACTACGGATTTGGCGAACCCGTGGCCCCGAGCTATGAGCTGGCTTTAACTAGCTGGCTCAGTCTGGTTCTCCAGGTTGGGGGTTTGGCGACGGGCATACAACCCGTCACTGTAAAAAAATCCTAATTGTTAAGAAACTAAAACTAAAGCCTTGGAACAGAGATCTGGACAAAACACATCGGAAATGGCCCGGACTACAAGGATTCAGGATTGGCACTTGGAATGTAAGAACGTTATATAAAGTAGGAGCACTTAATACACTATTCAATGCAATAGATAGATATAAGGTAAATTTAGTAGCGCTACAAGAAACGAGATGGCAAGGCGAAGGATGTATAACAACAGGTAACATGACATTATTCTATGGTGGTGTAACTACAAATAGACACGAAAATGCTGTGGGTTTTCTTGTACACAATAGTCTAATACCATGGGTTAAACAATTTAAAACTATTAATGACCAAATATGTTACATCCGGATTAATATGAACCACCGAGACATGATTATGATTTGTGCCTACGCACCAACTGAATCAGGAAATTAAAAAGCAAAAGATGCCTTTTATAAAGATCTGGAATAAGTATATGACGTTATGCCAGGTCGTTGCATTAAATTATATTTGGGAGATATGAATCAGTGGCAGTTTTGAGCAAGTGAGGCGGTGCCTCGCCTAAAATTGTGTAGTAAAAAATACTCTAAAAGTATAATTCTTAGCTCACCGATAGCACACATTTGGTTAACAATTTTCATATATTTATGGTTTTATTTGAAAAAAATTCTTCTTTACGAAGTTTAATAATATGAATTATCATTTATTTTACTATTTTATAATATTATTCCGAGTTTATTACCAAAAATAGTGATAAACCTATAAGAAATGTACGAAATTACGTAAACAAACCCGACAATATTTCGATGACGTCAGAGAGGCACCGTTTAACGTCGCCTCTGAATTGTTACTTGTGTACATTAATTACACACACACAAGCTTAAGTACGCGACTATTAAAAAACAAATTGCGCATGCGCAATGATCATTGTGAGGCTCGATTTTTCATCGCCTCTGAATACAAATAGATGAGTAGGTATTATGGTCAGCCCTCGGCTGTGGTAGCGGCACGTTCAACAACAACACATATTGATATAGATAATCATAAACCGTTACTATAGTCACAAAGCCTAATAAAACCGATTTCAATATTAGTTTAATTTTTGTTATGAAGGGAGGGGAAGTATTACAAAAGTTACCTCACTAAAAAAATACAACCAAAACTGTCACTGATATGAATGCTCAAGTGGGTAAAGAAAATACATACAAAACGACGATTGGAAAACATAGCTTACACGACCGAAGAAATGATAACGGAATAAGATTAATTAATTTTGCAATCAGTAAAAATATGGTTATAAGCAGTACAACTGTACAAGATTCCCGCGAAAAAATATTCATAAAGAAACATATCTCCGGGAGGCAGATTTAGTAATCAAATTGATCATGTTCTCATAAAAAATAAGCACAAGACAATTATAAAAAACGTCAAAAGCTATAGAAGAGCAGACGCAGACACAGACCATTACTTAATCCTGATTTGACTTCAGAGTAAAGATGTCCATGGAATGGAAAAAGAAACAAAAAATACGTCAAAAAAACGATGTGGATAAATTAAAAAACAAAGAGACAGTATGGACATATCAAGAAACAGTGGCAAATCTCTTAGGAAGAAGAGAAGGCTTCGACAAAGAACAGATTGAAGAATCATGGAAAGTAATTAAGACCGCAATAACAGAATCCGCAGAAAAAGTTATTTAACTCATACAAAGAAAGAAAACAAAGAAATGATTTAATGATAACTGCAAGAAAGCAATCAGGGAACATAATGAAGTCAGAATCAAAGCAATACACATACCAACCCCAGAGAACATAAGGGACTTCGAGAACAAAAGAAGAGAAGTAATTACTCTGATAAGAAAAGAAAAGAGAATAGCAGAAAAAGAGCGATTAGAAAACATTGAAAACCTTAAATACAACCCCAGAGAATTCTTCAAACGTTGCAAAACATTTAAAAATGGATTTGTACCTACTATACGGATGATAGAAGATAATAATGGTACTTTCATCACAAAACCGGAAAATATCACCGAGGAATTTAGATCGTACTTTGAAAAAATCCTTAACAGAGACTCAATAACAGGGATAGGCGAACAAGACAACACCATATATTACACAGCGGAACCAGAAATACCAAATCCTAATTTAGAAGAGATACAGTATGCAATCCAAACTCTAAAAAATAATAAGTCTCCAGGAGATGATAAAATTGTTGCTGAGTTACTGAAGTTAGGAGGACAAAACCTAAAAAAAAACTTACATAACCTAATTCAACAGATATGGACAAAGGAAAAAATACCAAAAATAAGACATACCTACTATAAATAAAATAATTTACTTCGGTGATTATACTTTATTCAGGAAAATAATTAATAAAAACTAAGTGTTGATAAATACATTTAAGTTTCTGCAATAACAAGTTGTATGTCCATTTTTTATTTTGGATATAGTTATCTGATTATTGCAACCAATCAGTAAGCAAATGATCTGATACGTTTAAACATGCCTGGTTATTGCGACCGAAAAAAAATTTTAATGGTTTTATCACTTATATAACTATTAGAACTTTATATTTTATAATAAAATGTTTGAACGTATCTAATTGCAGTGCCAATCGATACAGATTTTTTTCTGAACATTTTTGTATTAAAAAAGAATTTTTGAAAAATCAGGGCTTATCTAGTTATTACACCGGTGCCTTTAACTAACTTTTAGTGTATCTAAAAATAGTAATAAAGTATAACTTTCTATAAGATATATCCAAAAAAGCTAACAAATTCAAATATAATTTTTAAATCAAATCAGACTTCTGACAGTATGTTTTTTTCTTCCATTTATTAGCTTAAATGCATAAAAAAATGACTAACTTTCAACAGCTTTAATAGTTTAACGATGAAAAAAATTTTAAACAAAACCATTATAATGCATTAGTGCCAATTATAGTTGATGAAACTATTAACATACTCAACATGCTTGAATTGTATTAATCATAATCTATAGAAAAAAAATATGTTATTAAATGCCGATAACATTTTATTTTTAAAGGTCAATATAAATATAATGACAGATATATGCACTATGCAGTCAGGACCTAAAGTTGTACTAAATCTTAAAGTGTACACTGTACAGTGATTCATATTTTGTTTTAAGCGTTCCGTGCAGTGATGTCGAGTATAATAAATCATTAGGCAAGGAATATAATATTATCTATAAATGTTCCCTAGCTTTTGCCATATTTACTCGATTATTAAAGTGCTTTCACTTTCTTTACTAGCAACATTTTAAATGTAATAGAATATTATATCTGTTATATTTTCCACATAGAACATCATAACATGTGTAAATTAAAGTTGAGTGATGACTGGGTAGTTGTATACCTGTATTATAAATATTGTAATTTATAAATTAACAATCAATCAATACACCAACAGAAAACAAAGATTCTGACTCAACTCGGTACACCCAAAACTGATAGAAATTTGTTTAAAAACGCATGTTTAGTTTTATTTTTCCAATATTAATTGGTTTGTTTCCTGTATATAGTTTAACTATCATTTATCAGTACTTTAAGAAGCCCTTATAATATCACTTATTTTTTTTAATTTCTAATCTAAAAAAGTCGGTCTTTCTTTTACTATCCAAGTGTATCATACGCAAAATTGTGAAACCCACACATCCCTTTCACTTCAATTAGAATAATAGAACTAATCATTAGTAAAAACTATATTTACCACTAGTCTCCAATAAGTAATCTCGAACTGCAGCTGATCTAGTTAAGTTACCAAATACTCTAGCTACTTCCACTTTACAAAAATGATTTCTGGTTGTAAGTAACAAGCTCAATGCTAAAACAATAGTTTTAAAATAATTATAATACCGTATCTAATATCTGCCTATACATATAATGTAATTAATAATTTTGCTATAAATACCTTGTGTTATGTCTAGCTGGCGAGCTCCAAAAGGACCACAATTTGGATTTGACATGTCTGCATAATAAGATAAATTGTTTAAAGCAGCTAACGCAGCAAGTACAAGCTCTTCGTTTTCATCAATAGATTTCCGCCTAAGTATAGTCAGTAAAGAATCCAAAAACTGTTCGCATTCTTTTACTTTGTGAACTGGATGATAATCGTCTGCCACCTTTACTAACTTAGTACCGATTTCTGGTTGTATGCTCATATTAACTATGACACGTATTATCTATTAACCAAGAATAAATAAATTAATTTTATATTTTAAAAGAAAAGAAATTATTTTACTTTGATAAGCACATCCTCAACAATGTTGAATTTAACGTCACGTGATATATTGTTTAAATCTTTTTCCAAGTATAATTGCATTAAATTCAAAAATGTTCCCATAGAACAATGCGTCTCGTATAACTATAATATGAAGGTGTATAAAGTAGAATATTTATAATTTTTTATTGGTAAAAACTTTTCATGTAATATTACTTGATGTCTAGCGTTTTCATTATTGGTCAGTATGTTACCTAATGCATAGGTAATACGAACTACAATTTCTTCTTGTCCCGGGTATTTTTCTATTACTGACATTAATACAGATACATTTGACCAGCACTCCACAAGTGCTTCACAGCATTTTTCATCAGTGGACATAATGCTAATAATATTTATTAATATGTTATTATTTTTTTACTTAATAAGTTTATAACACATAAATATAGATATATTTGTAGGTAAATCATATTTATTATGAATGTCGTAATAAATATTTTTGGTACCTTAAAATTCTGGAAATGTTCGTAACAACATCTATATCTCCAGAAAACAATTCCAAAGCTCGGTATATAGTCATTAAACCACCCGAAGATAAAAGTTCAACGTAGAATTTTCTGTCATTGACTACATTTCTAAGAGTGCCAGTTAATTGGTATAGTACGTGGTTGATGGTTTCCGGCAAGATTTGACGTTCTGTTCTTTCTAAATTTATCATTTTTAAATGTAATAACATTAATGATAGACAACCGTTATTCATAGCACGTTCCATTAAATCTGGATTCATAGTAAGAAATTTTAAAGCTCCGTAGCCATAAATCAATGACTCGGAATCTTCGTGTGGAGTAGCTAATCCAAGTATATCTACAAAAAGGGTTAATATATTGGTTTCGAGGAATAAATTATCGTTTTTATCTAAACGAGATATTTTGAATATTAGTTTGCAAACAGTTGCTAAATATTTTCCAGTCACTTGCATCTAAAAATCAATACTTAATAATATTGTATTTTGTTTACTTTGTATTTATACATTGAAAAATGATTTAACTTACCTGAAGTAATACTAATAATATATGAACAGTAAGTTCGTCGTCCGGTGAAGTGTTCACAAGTTTAAATACTGTTTTCAGTATAGTCTCCTTCTTATTTTCATCACGTATTACTGATAGATTTTCGCGCTTAATGGCCATTGCTAGTTTATTTAAAAGTGAGCACATCTCACTAGTTTCAAAATCTACAAATAAAATTACATTACATTTATTTTTATTTTACCTAATTTAATTGTATGAGTATAATTATGAAATGTAATGACTATATGATTACACATTTTATGAAATTCGTATAATCATAAGTGACTACGAAATTTTAACTCAACCTTTTATATTAACTAACTTAATTATAATAAATGATTATACTATATATCTCAGTCTTTAAACAATATATATAAATAAATATCTTCAAACCAATTAACATGTCTGTCTTTGTTCATAATATAATATATTATATAATCAAACAAAATACAAATTATTTATTGATTCATTTAACATGCTCACTAGTTTATGGTGACTGCAGTTGATGCAATACAAAACGCTGCATACTTCAAGACCATACTTTATTATTATTATTACTTCACATCGAACTATAAAAGTAAGAAGTATGTAATGAATAATAACTAATGAGCATATTATAATTAGAGCGTTACTCTGTGAATAATTTTTATACCTACTGAATAACTAAAATAAATGTTAATAATATTATATATTCGTGATTGTCTTCTAAATTTGTTTAAAATTTTATCATTTAAAAAATTATTATTAAATAAATTGTCATTCAATACTATACTTTTTTTCATTTTAGTTTCAATTAGTGACACGATCCATAGGCAATCTGTGTGAACATCAAAACATAGAGCTCTCGCTTCGTTGATTTCATTTTCATAGCTCATATACTCATGATCGTACATATTTTGTTCATGATTCTAAAAAATTGTACTTATAAGTTATAACTTTTAATTTTAAAAATATCTCAAGATATTTTACTTTTATATATTAATAAATATAAAATACATATTTTATTTAACTAAAAAAAGCAAAGATTTAATTTTTTTATTTAGTTTTGATTTTCTAATATTAGGTATAGGAATGACAAAAAAGCAACTTATTTAAAATTAGAGGGCACCCAACCTACTTTAAGTTAATACATCTATTTATATTTTTTTGTTTCATAATTAAAGATTGATATTATATATACCTATATAATTATATTTATTTCATTTTAACAACATTCCACTATTTAAAGTTTAAAAAATAAATACAAGATCATACATAATAGTAGTTTGTCGGTGATACATAAAATAAAATTATTAATATTGAAAAATCCAGACACAATTTTTTGATATTATGTTTAAATATAAATAGTTCAGTTTTACAAAATTAATTTTAAAAATTAAGGCTTGAAAATTTAATGCGAGGATCCTCATAAGCTTTCCATATAGGAACCTAACAATTTAAAAAATATAAACTCACATTTTTTATAAAAATTTTAATTCTTGATGAAATATAACATTTAAAAAATATATTTACAATAATTTATAAATATACGATTTTATTTATTTTATAGTTGAAATCCAAAAAAAAGACGGAAAGTAAGTCAGCGCACCGTAACTGTGCATGCATCGTGGCCATTTTGTGTTCATCATTATATTTTAATATTTTATATAGGTACTCAAACAACAATATTTTCAAAATTGATTAGGTAAGTCAGTAGTGACTCAAAAGTTAATAACAATAATATTATACGCAAATGTACGTGGTTTTGACAAAACTAGCTTATAAAAAAAAATTGTACCAATACTAAAGTACGACTATGTTTAATATTCTTAAATACCTAGCTGTAATAACAACTTAGACTGTAAAACTAAGAGGAACTTTAAATTATATTTTTATCATTTGGACGAATACAAATGTGTTTATCCATATTTAATATTTATGGAAAAAAATCGAAAGAAAACATATATATGCTTGACAAGCGCGCCACTTCACACGTTTAGAAAAACACTCTCTAAAACGGCATTAATTTTGAAAGAATTTCAATTTTTAGATTTTTCCCTTTAGTTACACTGTACAACCTACTTCTATGCCAAATTTTATGTTTCTACCTATACGGGAAGTGTCTTATAATTTTGAAATATTACAAATTTTGACACCCTCCCATTTTGAAATGGCACAATATTAAGGGCTAATATTCTTACAGCGTCTTAAGCTACTTAAGATTAATCTGTGTTTTAAATTTCAAAAGTTTATCTTAAGAGGAAATAGAGATATATGGCCATATGGGTCAGAAAAACTGGGCGAATTGATTAGAGTAAAGATACACTGTCATTGCTGGAAGTTGGCCTGGCGCACTGCCGTTTACTCAGATTACAAATATAACAAATAATAATATAGAAATATATAGAAATGAATTTATTATTTCTCTTTACTTTCTCAATATTATACGAATGAAATATAATTATATAAATAAAATAGGTATATATTAATGATTAATACATAATATATCTATATTATCATTTTCCATTTTCAATACCTACGTTATACCAGAACAAATGAAGTTTGGTTTACTTACAAACAGTATAAACCAGAAAAAAGTTTATGTTACAAACGTAGATTTTTATATTTTAATATGACGTATCTATGACTACTGCCTAACAACAATAATTATTATATCCACGTTACTTACCTATCATAAAATAATAACATTATATACCTACTATAAAAATTAAAAGTTACAAGCTGTACAGTAATAGCATCTACTATTACACTTGTAAGTATAAACTATTTAATATAATGGATTCTTCCTTGAAAATCGAATTAAATGAAGTAATGCAAATTGTGTTAGAAACAATTAGAATCAATCAATCAACGACAGTGGACATATTATTAGATGCTTTAAAATTAAATTATCCAAACGTTAACACCATTCATTTGAGGTACAAGCTCAATAAAGTAATTCGTGAACTGAAAAATGAAAACGTAATTCATGAAATCAAAAAGCATAAAATAGACTTTGGTCAAAATGTTCATTGTTGGGCTCAAAATATCTTTTTGATTGATATGAGTATAATTCAGTACCTGAAAGTACTTGATCAACTCTTAAGTGAAATGTAGATTTATTTAACTTTATTAATACATTTTATTTTGTACTATAATTCCTGTGTAGAAAATAAAAATAAAAATCAATATTTTCAACACATTTTTGATGGTTAAAATTTTTATATACACACAAAAAGCAATAATTTATAAGTAACACAATATACTAGCTATAGTCTATAATTCATATTTAATAAAAGGATAGTAAATACCAAATATACCAGATAATAATTAATATGATATAGGTACCAGAGGAACCTACAACAATAGAAAGACAGAGAGTTAGAAATGAACAGGAACTTAGTAAGTAGATACCTAACTGGTCCTAGTCTTCTACTAAGTTAAAAACTGATTAGTAATCTAACTCTTAATTCATTAAGATTTTAAATTAATATGAGATTTTGAATCTTAATAAAAATGTATAGATACCTATCTAAAAAAAACATAGAGGACTCTATAGATAAGTATTTCTCATTTTCCAAACAAAAATTTAATTCAAATGCCTTTTTATTTTTAACATTACTTTTTTTGTATATTATTATTCATAAATCATAATCAATAGGTAATAAATAGTTATACAGTAACTATATTAGTAAATACATAATTCCAAATTCCTAATTAACATTTAACATAGTAATATAAGTAATACATAAAATATAAATATTCTAGAAACTTCAAAACCATTGAAGTTTAATCATTTATAAATTAATAAGAGTTTAAAGGAAGAGGAAAAATATCACATAATCGGTAAAAAATTATGGACTTTCACAAACATTGATTGTTTATTCTAAAATGTACCTAATTTTGTTTGTAAAAGTTTGAAATACAAAAATCAGAATCTTATGATTCATCAGTTTGTATATTTTTACCATAACATAAAAAGTAAAAAGAAAAATTTAAGAGTACCTATATTATACAACAACAGTTTCAATATTATAAATCGAATCAGTAAATGGTACCTTAAGTAGTGTGTCAATTGATAAAGGAAATGACAATGATGAAATTTTTTTTCTTGATATGTTTGCGGTGTTGGCCACGTCTGAATTAGAACGTCGACGTGTTGTGTTAGGAGAACTGCTTTGTGTTTGTCTTTTAATTTCTTTTTTACAATCTACTACATTAATAACAACGTATTACATTTACTATTAAATATTCAAAACAATTGTACTGTTTCTTACAATTATTGGCTGTAGAATATTTTGTATTATAAAGAGCTGGTAATTTTGTACAACTAGTTTTTTTCTTTTCCTGTAATTGAACTTGTTGCAACCTATCATACATATAAGCCTTGTGAGTATTATTGCTGTGTTTATAAGTTTAAAACAATTTTCACATACTTAAAAGCACTTGGTGGACGATTTGTTCGTCGGTGACAGAAGAATACCCTTTCCCGAGGGGTAAATGGTCTATTTGTTGTCAGTGGCTTTACATAAAGGGATGAATTCAGAGCTGCTTTCGCTTCACTAATAATTTCTGAACTGGTTTTTGGTAGCTTAGCTACATGTACTCTGTCAGACATTCTATTATTCTATAAATACATATATAACTAATAAACTTCACAATATAAATATCACTTTTATAGCTTATATTTTGTTTTAATAACTTAAAACACCTTGCCTATCAACTTATCAAAACTTACTAGAGTAAAGAATATTATGTTATGTTTGTATTCATAAACTGTTACCAAGGAGCTCATGGCAATTCAGGGTAGAAAACAAGGGTTATTGATTTTTTATATATATAAATACACAAAACTAATAAAATGTATTAAACTAAAGGTTTATTCAATTGCATTTTCATTATAACACTCGATTGAAATAATTGTATTCATTTTAAAATAAAGTATAAATAAATGGAACAAAGTGATAATGTTTTGAAGTAGCAATACAACTAAACTATATTCCATTTATTGAGTCTTCATCACAATCGCCTGGTGGCCTAAGCTCGTCTTCTTTCAAATTAGTTATTTTTTCTGGTGATTGTTTTTCTTGATTCTGTAAGAATATAGAAAAATTTTTTTTTTAATTTAACAACATAAATAAATTTTAACTACGTGTTAATGGCCATAGGTAATAATTAAAAGCCCGGATTCATATGCAATAAAAAGTATCAAAATATGCCTTATAATATGCAGTAAAAATCATTAAAATATGTAACAAATATGTATTTACAAAATTTATATTTAAAAATTCAAAGTTGTACTAAGTATAAAAAAAAATATAAGATAATAAAATATAAATATATAAATAAAAACAAATATAAATAAATGCATAAATATTTTTGTTTAAAAATAAAATAAGATATACAACTCAAAATGTGTTTTTATTCTTTATTGTTTAAATGAATTATTAAATGATATTCAAGTTTTTCTTGGGTAAAACTAAACTATGCCATCTGTTTGTTAATAAATGCTTGTGTATCAAAAATGATCGTTCATAATCTCCTGAAGTTATTGGAGCAAAGTTAAAATAGCTTAAAATCATTGGGTCTTGATAGTTATTATAACTACTAAACTATATAACTATATTATTAAATTAAATGTATTACATCGATAATGGCGATATAATGATTAGATTACGGCAGATGAACTATTTCTTTAATACGACAGGATTGTTTCAACTATTTCTAATGTAATTATGTATACATAATATTTTATATATAGGTAAAATGTATTTTAAATTAAGATAGCTAAAACTATGTCGCTAATTCCGCATCCTATCAACCAAACATTTTTTGCAACAGCGCATTCATTGAAATATGCATAACATATATTATTATACTTTGATAACAACTAGCTTAATATCCAAAAAAATTATTTTAATTTACTTACAGTCATTATAACATGTTGATTATTTGTATTGCTTACAGGTTCACATTTCACTTTTAAATTTTGATACATTGGTACTTCCAATTTTTTTCCAAATATAACATCCATAATTGCTTGACGAATATGTAAACGCTTAAAATATAAAAAACAATTTTAGATTTAAAAATCTATTTTTAATTAATTGATTAACTCTTACTTGTACTTCAGTAAAACTAAGTACATGATCTAATAATGATTTTCTCATTTCTGGACATTGAAATAAGACGTCTTCTAGCTGCTCTGGTGGCAATTGTAATAACACCTGAAAACTATTAGGTTTTGTCTTCTGACAACACTTTATGAAACCTTCCCATTGTTTCTTTTGGTGCCACACTTTTTTCAATATAAGTCTCTGAAGTATATTCATTATAAAAGCAATCAAACGTGGAAAAGTGGTCAAAGACTGTATAACTGTACGCATCAATAACGTAGGTAATGGATTAATATCCATCAAATTCTGCATGACAATAGCCAATACCTCTTGTGTGAATACTGATTTTTCAGCAAAACACAATGATGTAGCTATCAAAATAGAATGGTAATATGTATTAGAAATGTATGTATGTTATGTATTTTTAATTTTTAATAAGCATAAAAAGTCTTAAATTATTAATTATTATTTTACCTTTAATAATGTACTTGAGATCATTAGGATCTGAATCCATTGTGTGTAATGCAATCAAAAGCTCAGCTGGACTTACTGGAGGATTTGAGTTTGAATAGTTAATGCCCAAAATTCTATTGAAAACCTATAATTGAAGAAATATAATTACTTATATTAATCAATTAATACATTTTTATAACTAAATAGAATTGTAAACTATACCTCTTTTACAACATTTGGATTTAATTTTATTAATTGAGGTAAAGCATTCAAAATATATTTCTTATCCAAACCAGATATTATTGGTACTAAGAAACGTACTTCAACTATCTGATTTTCATATAATTTTTTGACTCTCGATACTAACTCTGTTGATGGAATTTCTAAAATAAAAATAAAATATAATAATCAAATACGTATTTGTAATATATTTTAATTAAATTTAACATCTAAAAGTTTATTTATTATTGTATTATATTAAATTAATCTTTTAGATTTATATATTATAATTTATATAAATATGGTGACGAACTGTGTTTTAAAGCAAACAGTACTAAGTATTACAAAAAACCAACACTATATACACACATAATTTATATTTTATTTATGTAGCAAAACTAAACAAATAATTAGGATACTTGAAATAAATGTATATAATAAAATTTGTTTATTCATAAATTATTAATAGAAAACATTATAAGTATATAGTAAAAAAATTTTAAATAGAGCATACCTTAACATATTAAAACAGCTTCAGGAAGAGTGATGATTTATGGTATTCTACTGTTCTACCAATTAGCCAAATTAAGGAAATACATTAGATTACTCTGATTAATAAAAGATAACCAAGATCAAAGAGAAGTTTTTTAATATCTAATAATTAGGGCTGGGATATGTTTTAAGTATTTTTAAATTAGAAAAAGAAATTTTATTTTACATTTTTTTGGATTATTGATTTTAAGGTTATTTTTCTCATTTTTTAGAGTATTTTAAGGGTTTCAAGTCATTTTTTACAATCACAATAGATGAAAATTAAAATGACCTATTTCTTTTAGTATATAAATTATATATATTCTTAACAAGCGCAGCGAAAAACATTTTACCATACAATTTTTATTTGGAAATCTGAAGCACGCTCTCGTGATTCAGTGTAACAATAAATAATAATTTTTTTTTTTTTATTAATATATGAAGTAAAATAAAATACTTAATACTTATGTAATTTTTTAAAATTTTAAGCTATTTAAAAAAAAAAAAGACACATATTTTGAGTTTTTAAGGACATTCCAGCCCTACTAATAATTTATATATATATTTAATTTAATATTGTTATCAAACTACATTACTCCTTTGTATATTATTTATAGCCTTACATATATATTTATATATTACACAATTCTCTACAATACTTATTAGTAAAATTAATGAAAATATTATAAATTTTATAGTAAATATACTTATAATAATATGAAAGTTAAATTTATACACAATACTAAATTATTATTGAGCATCAAAAATGTACATTTATTAAATTTCTAAAAAATGAAGGTATAAACAATAAGACCACTCATATACAAAATACACATATAAAAAAAAATATGTTCTAAACTTCTAAATTAGTTAATACATTTTTAATAAATTATAAAAGACATTGTTATAGAAATATTAATACTAATAGTGTTTAATTACATTTGAAATAAAAAAGATTTTATAACCATATGAAAAACCTTTAGTATTATTAATAAATAATGTAAATAGCATAAAACATTTTATTCCATCCATCAATATATACACATATATAAATAAAATATATAATATAATATATAATAAAATAATATAATAATATATAATAAATATATATATACAAAAAAAATACATTTTACAATTTTGGTTTACAATATATTGAGAACAATTAATATAATTATTTTATTTACTTATTAAGTAGCCGTCTGACTTTACTTTTGGATTTTTGTCCATCGTCTTCATCAGATTCTGCATATCTTTCTGCATGTGATACAATATACGTATTGACTAGGTGATCGGTACCAATATGTTTTTTATACTCAAATAAATTAGGAACATTCATAACAAATTTTAGGCAATGTATGGGTGCTAATCTTTGATCGACAGAAATATGTACAAATTCATTAGGTATAAAAGTATCATAAAACACCATTTTTGATTCATCTGTGACTCCAACATTAGCTTTAGGTGCTAACCATATGATTTTTGCTCGTTTTTCACATAATTGATTTTCATATAATTCAATAATTTGTGCAAAAATGATTTTGGCTGAATTTGGTTGACTTACAGATACAATATCACCTACAGTCCAAAGTTGATTCATAAATCGAAACTGATCAGTCTTGTGTAAAGTGTATGGGCAGGAAAATTCATACGATTCAGATGGAGAAGGCACATCGTTGTCTGATTGGCTCTTTTTTTCTTTAATTTGTCCAGATCCTTTAGGATTTGAAGTTGAATCTTTTTCACTTGATGAAAACATATTATCAGTCAACAACGTTTGAAGTCAGTATGGTTTGTACTCAAATCAAAACAATAACTGCTAATAAATCTATGTAGTATTTTACAATAATGTATTTATTTATTTTACTTTTTTAAAAAACCAGGCAATTAAACATTAAACTTTCCAAAAATCAAAATGAATAATAAATAATATAATACTGATGATTGATGGAAAAAGAAAAATTAAATATCGCCAGTAACAAATAAAATAAGTGATAATGATAACAGAATAGTTTTATAAACGCTATCTAGTATACAATTGTATAACCAAAATAGTATGAGTATTACGAGTATCATTTTGATCAAAAAAAGATGACTAAATTTAAACTGAAAATGGAATGTAAATATGTAATATTAATACCAATTGGCTATTACTTATACTATTGAAGTATTATTAAAGTTTATAGTTGTAACTCGTATAGATGATTAAAAATTTTAATATTTAGTATTCACTACTTTCAAGACTAGGAAGATGACTAGCTATAATACACCGTGTCACCGTTCTATATTAAGTCTATTAAATTTAATAGGTACATGGGTAGCTTAAATATTACCTACAACTTATAAGTTAATCACATTCAACTCAATATGACATATCACGGTGGAAATAGGAAAGACAGCTATAATGTAACAAAACAAAAATGTAAGTCCCCTTTCAATAATTAAGTTCAATTTTTGCTTGTGATCATATTAAGCAAAATTATTTTTCCTTGAAGCTCATTAATACATTTCACTAATTTATAGTGAATTAAGTTTATTACTGTATGTGTTTTAAATTGCATGCAGTTTTATTTTTTATTTAATTAATTTTATTATAAAGTAGATATTAATGCTAGTTGATGTTGATATAATATTCATTAAAAATGTACAAGTTATAAGTGTTAAATAAAAATTATTAATTTTAAATTGAATAACAGGATACATTTACTATTTAGTTAAATGTTTTAACTGTTTTAAGAGTACATACAATCAATAATCAACAGATCAAATAATCCAGCAATTTGATTTTTATGATTTTTAATTTTTTTATAAATTACAATACTAAAAACAAAAAAATCCATGTGTGGAAATTTTATAACATATTATTTAGTAGTCTGCCCTTAAAAATAAAAATTAAGCCACTCACCTTTTTCAGTAATAGTATGCAAAACTCGGGTTATCATTGCTTCAGACCCTTTTGGTATTTCTTCAAGAAGTCTAAACATCTCAGCTGAATTCATTGGCATATTTTGAATAGGGTGCGGTAAAAGTTTTATTATTGAACGTTTTACTTCTCCTTGAGCGTTAGAAAATACAGATGCTAATCTAGTGAATTATAAAATATATTATTAAGTATACTGACGTAAATTAAATATTAAAATAAAGTATAAAAATCATACTCGTGGATTAGTTCATAGTTATCAGCCATTAACATGAAATATAGATATAAGCAAGCTGTAGTTGAATCTTCATCCCACGCTTCAGATTTGACCAATCGGCCTGTTTCGTGACCAAAGAGTACATCAGGGGGTAATTGTAATCTTAAGAAACCCAAGTAAAAAGTAGCGTATTCTTCAATAATATTTTTTAAATCTTTATTTTTATACAATTTACTGATAAAATTCAATGAAATTTCTCGAAGCTAAAAATATTCAACACAATTCAATTGATTAAATAAGATAATAAAAACAAATTTTTTCTTTTATAAGTATTTATATTGAATATAAACACATTTTTCCAATAGTTGGAAGTAAAATAAATGGTAAATTATAATATAGTTGTTTATAACTTAATACAATTATTAAACAATTTAAACACAGTAAGCTTGATTATAATATGTTTATGTTCCACAGAATTAAAAGAATTTTGATTATTCACATAGAAAAAAAAATTTCGCAAATTTGTTTTCCATAAGTTAGCGAATATCTCAAGTCTCATAACTTAGTCTTGAAAACTGTTTTCCTGAATGATTATACCTAATCATACCTTGGGGATTAAAATTAGAAATATTTTTGTCGTTTTTATTTCTCAATGTGGAATCCACATTGGTTATTCACACAATTTACTTATCTGTGATAGTTGCTATATCATAAAAAATCGAGTTCATTACATCTATTTACTCTAATAATATTTAAAGATTTATATGACAAAATCATAACTTTCAAAGTTTAGATTAATTACAGTAATAATTAATCAGTTTTACATTTTATTAAAAAAAAGTAAATAAGTTATAAGAAATAATTTAAATAGCATAAAGTGATTTAAAACAAGCCATTAAAAGTATTATTTTGATTTTTCATTATAATATTCTATATCGTTATTTAATAATTAAACATACATATTAAATATTATTGCGTATTTTAATACATTACTTTATCATTCTTATGTGAAGTGAAGAAAAGAAGTGCATTTAAATACACTAATTGTCTCGGAGGGCGTTTAGTAACCAACTCATTGAGGATGAATAGACCAAATGCATGATCACCACAAATTTCTTTCAAAATATCTACAGCATCATCAGTAATTAATGGACTTTCAAAATAAAAAGTGGTTATAGCACTATAAATATATTACAAAAATTAAAAATCAAAAATTTATCTCAAAATTATATATTAATTAAAAATCCAATTTACTCTTCTTTTTCTTTAGGATCTACAATATTTAATGCACCTCTGATTAATGCACATAAAACAGTATTGTAATTTTGTTCTGAAGTTAAAGAATTTCTGAATGCTGTTGGCAATTTAATAAATCCTTGATTTACACTATACTCTTCATATAACCACGATAAACATAAATTCATATTTTTAGGCATATCCAAATTTATATAATCAAGTATAGCTAAACAAGAAATAGATAAACATGTAGTCTAACTATGTAATTATTTTTTAAAGGAGTACATTAATAAGTATTACTTACTGTTGCGAAAATCATTACTACACATAACTGCCACTTTAGTTATAGCTTTAATGTGTACTTCTTTAAACTGTTTTGACAATATAATTTTACTAGTATCTAAAACTCTAAGTAAAGCATCAATAGCTAGTTCTTCAGCTTCAATAGGATCAATTTGACAGTTATCCATATTTAATTCTGCTGGTTGAGCTAAAAGTAAATCTTCTTCCTCCATTTTTATCATTTCTTCTTTTACTCCTTCTAAAGATTCATCATCATTTTGAGTTATATACTTTAGATCAGGAATAACAACATCTGAACCACATATTAAAGTAGCTAATAATTTTGCTACATGTTTTATGTGATTATCAGTACCAGCTGCAGCTATTGGTGTATAATTTGTTACAAAAGTTGAAGGCATTTTTGATGGTAATTTAGGCTATAAATTAAAATATAAAAACTCTTTGAAAAAAATAAAATATAAAACAAATATTAGTTAAAACCCATCCACCCACCCACTATTTATAATTAAATTATACATAATAATTAAAATTTTTTGAAAGTTTAGATGTACCATATTCTCAAATCCTTATATTTTTATGATATCAAAAAAACCATCTTGAAGCGATATAAAAAGATTTTTTTTTAATAAGAATGTTATCTTTATTATTTATTACTAATCTATAAATTAGTTTAACATCAATAAGTCATCTAACTTTTTTTATTTTATCATCCTTAATGGGATGCTACAATCGCATACGTTTTCTTTGATTTATTAACATACAAAACAAAATCAGTTCCTCTGAAAATAAATTTCCTATGTTATATGTTTGTAATACAAAGATAATGTATATACTATACAGATATAATATCTTCTTAAACATATCAAAGCTGATTATTTGTAGACGCGACTATTTGGCCAATTTCTAGATTCTAGATACCTGGTACTATGGCAATACAAACACAGAAAAATAAGAATAATTGTAAAATAAATTATTTAAAAAATCATGTAGGATATATAATAGGATTTTTATATTTTAAAGAAATAAATTTTATTCATGTCATACTAAATTTAGATTTTCGAATTAAATTTAAGTAACTATAAATACGCAATATTACAATATCAATTGAAAAAGTTATAGAAATTAGACTAATTCCACAGATAAGTAGGTAATTGAAAAAATTGTTTTGTATTTACTATTTAGAAACTCTTTTTACTGCTTGGGGATAAATAACCCCAAAGTTAGGGACTGCAAATTTCAATATTTTGAAAATTTAATTATACATAAAAAAAATAATAATAATATGCACAATGACAAAAAAGTTTCAAGTCAAAATAATAAAAATATCTGATGAAAGTAATTAGACCTGATTGGTTACCAGAAACAACCATCAAAGTAGAAGATAGAGTAATTTTTTTTATTATTTAAAATGGGATATGTTATTTTTAATAACGGACAAAAAAGAAACATTATTGTTAAACCAATATTTCCACTCAGAATATAAAATGTGGCAAGCATGGTTCAGAACTTAAGGTGTCACCATGTATATCTTAATATAATTATTTATATTTATTATTTACCATGGATGTCATAATTAGATTTGTGATGGATTCTATAGATAATTTTTCCAGTACCCACGCTTTAACTGAATTGACATGTCGATCTGGTGGTGTACCCTCAGTACATCTCTTTTTTTCCGGAATGTCATCTTTTTCTGGTTTTTTATCATCTTTGTCATCATTTTTACGTTTTAAGGATCGTAATAACTTTTTACTATCTTCATTTTTAGACAGAACCTGAAGTGCTTTCATAATCTAAATATTAAACAGAATATTACAACATTTTTAAATCATTTATTATAGTAATAATCATATAATTACTTCTTGATTGGAAGCCCCAATATCTAGTAATAGTCTACCAATAATTTGCTGATGTTCAATTGAAGCTGGGAGACGCAAAATACCTAATAATTGTGTTTTTAGATTTTTCTGAACACAGGTTGATTGACTCATTGTTAAAACATTTGGTATATTTTCTAAATAAAAAATTATAAATAAATTTTAATTTAATTTAATAATGATTTTTACATAATAGTTCTTACTAAATATTGTTTCTAATGTAGTTAAAACTTTTTCAATAAATGACACACGGAATTTGGCAATTAATGCTAATGATACCATGCAAGTTATTAAATTTGCAGAGCCTACATTAGCAGATTGACAAAATCTTGACAGAAGATCAAACACCACCCTACAATTTAAATCCATTGTTAATATAATACTATATTATTTATTTTATATTATAATAATATAATATAATATGATTGTATATTAAATACTTTGCTTCATCTTCAAGTCTTCTACGGCGAGTAACTTTAAGAGTTAAAGGTATATCTTCAAGTGATAAATCATTCTCACGATCTACACCACCTTCACTTTTATATGTTTGTACAAGTACTACAGTTTCCATGAATTTAATAACTTGAACACGAATACTAATAAAAAAAAAAATATTTAAATTACTCTTAATAGTTAAATGAAAAAAAACAATAATTCTTAAATACCCTTCATTATCATTGTCAATCATGTTAATCACATGTGATTTCAAATTTGTTAAATCTTGCCATACAGTAGATAGATCAGAACTAGGCAAATCAGACATTGATATCCACTGTAATCCAGCTCTGTATATACTACTAGCTGCTTGTACCACTCTTTTTTGAACTACAAGTGATCGATCTTTCAGTAACATTAATATATTTGGTAATGTGACACAAACATTTGACTTTTCTTTAGTGCTGAAATGATAATTATTATTATAATTAAATACCTTTAAAAATATAAGTTCTCAACCAAGTTACCAGCATTCTTCTATGAACGCTACAACAAATTTTCTTATTGTTTTACTATGATCATTTTGATATGCAATAATGTCATTAATGAATTGTGGTAAAAATTTTGGTTCTTGATATAACAATATTTCTTTAGCTTTAAGTAGTAAAGCAAGTTTAGTGTTTTCATCAGGAGCCACAGCAGCTTCATTTAAAATGTTAGTCACCTGAACAAAATAAAATATGAATGATGATCACTATTTTTTTTATAATTAAAATGATATTCCTCTAACCTCCTCAGTAGGGCTTTCACTACGTTCTACACGCATTTTTTCTAAATTTAATTTTCAGTATCTAATTTTAGGAACTTTAAGCATTAAATAATAAATATTGATAAAAGACATGAATGATTTTTGATGAAAACGAATGAGTATTAAAAACTAAATATAATAGTAAATCGTTAATCGTTATTATTAGTTGATTTACGAACACGAATCATGATTATCTTGATTTTTGTATCATAAATTAGTGAATCATGATAGAATTGATAGAAAAAAAAGATTAAAGCATAAAAATAAAAATAATTCTGATTTGCGTGATGAACGATGGTTGTTGGACATTCGTTGATGGTTTTGGGTTTGTTGCCTTGTTAGTTTGTTACGTCGCCAGCCAATGGTTTTCATTATCTGTTATCAGTATTATCATTTATTTCAGTGATAAAGTATAGTCACGTGACTTGAGCTATATTTTTTAATAATAATAAACGTCATATTATTTTGTAGCAAGTTATTAATCACAAAATTTTATTTTTATCAATCAATCAAAAGCAATGAAAGGATAACAATAATTTAAAAAATATATAGTTGTATATACTATATAAATATTTAAAGAAAATAAATAATACTTATTGAAATTCTATTCATCCATTCTTGAATTCTTCACAACATTTATCACTGCATACGGTTTGTTTGGGCGATGTACGGTGCCGAACATATCCTATGCCATCAGAGGCACATGCATAAATCAAATGGCTATTAAAGAAACACACGGACGCAGACAAAAGTTTGTGGAAGAAATTGATTACGATGAAATTGAAAAGCTTGAAGTACATATTATGTTTATAAGTATAATGTTACGATTTGTTATGTCCAAAGTATATTGACAGTTTTATTTTACGCTATGCAGATTGTTGGCAAAGGGTCATTTGGTGTTGTTTACCGTGGACGGTGGCGTAACAATTATGTGGCTGTCAAACACATTGACACCGAAGCTGAGCGTAAAGCATTTACAGTCGAAGTTAGACAGTTGTCTCGAGTCAACCACCCTAATATTGTCAAATTATATGGTGCATGTACATCAAATCCTGTTTGTTTAGTAATGGAATTTGCGGAAGGCGGATCATTATACAATGGTTAGATTGTTTTATTTATTGATTAAATTGTATTAAGTTATACAGTTATTACACTAATTAGTAATTGATACCTAAAGTACTCATTTATATTGGTTCTAAGTTATTAATCTTAGTGCCTATGTTAATGTTTATTGGAAAAAGAAAAATTTGTTTTATATACTTATATACTTCAATAATTCATATATTACTCTATAATCTATAATATCATTAAAATATTTCTAAATTGTATTTTATGTTAATAGTATTACATTGTAAACCTGAGCCTCAGTACAATTTGGGACATGCTGTTAGCTGGACATTACAATGTGCAGAAGGTGTAGCATATCTTCATAATATGAAACCTAAACCATTAATTCATCGGTATGAAATTATATTTTTAGCTTAAAACATTTAAAACTAAAAATTAAATTATGTTTTATTTTTTTAGTGATTTAAAGCCACCAAATTTACTATTAGTAAATGAAGGGAAAACTTTAAAAATATGTGATTTTGGGACTGCTTGTGACAAAAAAACTTATATGACCAATAATAAAGGCAGTGCAGCTTGGATGGCACCTGAAGTATTTGAAGGTTAGAATTTAAAAATTAATACAGTATTAATTCTTTACTAATCATATTAAATTTTATTAAGGTTCAAATTATACTGAAAAATGTGATATATATAGTTGGGGTATTATTTTATGGCAAGTTTTAACAAGACTGAAACCATTTAATGAAATTGGAGGATCTGCTTATGGAATTATGTGGGCTGTACATAAAGGAACCAGACCACCATTATTTGAACATTGCCCTCGACCATTCCAGGATTTAATTACTGAGTATTAACATTATTATTTAGATATATTATTGAATGTGATCCAATATGCCACCTACCTAAATTTGGTACCTATTTAAATACTATATTCTATTCAGCATAAAAAGCGACCTAGCAGCTACCAGTTTTGTCAGTGACACATAGCCCACATAGGTCATACACAATCGTTTACCCTAAATATATAATATACAATCAACCACCTGTTTCAAATACACAAAATGATTTCACACCCATGTGCACTCAATGATCTGAGTTTTTTATTTCAGTTGAGTATATTTCCATAATAAATAATTTTATTGAATAAATATCTAAACCTTTTATATATCTTTTAAAAAGTTTGAATTAATTATATAAAAAATACCATTCTTTAATTAGTTGTTTTTTTCCATTAATTAAATTATATTCTTTATTTATATTGAGTTTATACTTGTGTTTTAATACACCATTTTTTTATTATTTATTTATTTATCTTGATTTTAATGCTAATTTTCAAATAGGTATGTATTTTTTTTTTATGTCTATTACACAAACATTGCTCAAAAAGTTCAATTATATAGTATTCATATGAGAATACATTCAACTAAGCTTAACAAGTAATTTCTGATAGTGTCCAATAATAATTGTGAGTCTTAAGCAGATATAACATATAACTGAATGGTAGGTATTATATTGGATCATATACTTTTCTAATATATATATATAATTCAATAGCTTATTATCTTGTATATTGTTTTTAAAGGTGTTGGGATCAAAATCCAAATGTTAGGCCATCAATAGATCATGTCGTTCAGGTTATGAGGATTTTAATACAATTTTGTTCTGGACATGACCAACCATTAATATATCCCAATTATTGTTATACTCTTAGTATGTATATAATAATTGTAATTTTTTGTTTATGCTTTATTACTGTATATTATAATTATAGGTAGTGAATTTGAAGATGACTGTACTTCTGAAGATTCTTGCCCAGAAATTTCCGACTCTTATATTGAAAGTTTAAGTATGTTTATTTACACTGTTTGTCATTTAATCGAATCTTAAACAAAATGTCTCATTTAAAAATAGTTAGGACTTATTTATTTTAATATTGGACAACAATTCCTAGTACATTTTTCAGTTTGAATAAAAAAAACACAAAAATATAGATGTAATTCATAATATTAAAATATGTATTCAATTTTCTTATATTATAATATATAATACTATAATTAATTATTATTTCTTATACCTAAAACTTATAAATAGTATTATCTTTTTAATATTGGTTGTTTTATTAAACTCTTTTAAAAATATATAATTTTTTATAGGATGTTTTTTAATTAAGTTTAATTTAATAGTTCAAAAGCTCCCAATCTCTGGTTAAAGCATCATAATTATATAATATATAAATACAATATTTTACATTTATAATCACTTAGTATTTAGTATTAAAATATCTTAAAAGAAAAAATTAATTGTAGAAACTAAACTTTTTTTCTTTTGACTACTCAATTAGTAGATAATAATTGATGTATTTTCATTGTTTTAACTAATATGTAAAATATATATATATAAGCATGATAGATAACTATTAAGTTAGTCTATTTTTTTATATGCATTATATTATGTCATTATGTATTATGAATTATAGATTGACAATATAGCTTAAGATTTAATTATAACATTTAACATTTTCCATTCATATTTTATATTTTGGTATTTTAATGTAGAATTAATATTGTCTAGTTCATCAATTTGTTATAAATTATATTTTATTGTTAATTATCTGTGTAATTTATAAATATAATAGCATTTTAATTTTATAAATTAATCATCTTAATTTTTATTTAAAAATCACAGTTATTACATTACAAATGTATGTTTAATCAAGATTATTAATTTATATTTGTTTATATGGTAGGAAGTCATAAAGGAATTAATGGAATGTTGACAAATGATAGCTTAAAATCTAATCCAAATTTATCATTACCGTTGAATGTTGATGTAGACAATAAGGTAAGATTATTTTGTATGTCTTAAAATTGTATTATCCATTATAATTTAAGGTTTTATTATTAGTTTGATCAATATGAAGACTTAAAAATATTAACCATGCCTGGATTTGATAAAGTTGGTGCCTATCAAACTGTTGACTCAACTGACAAGGAAGATGAATCAAATTCACAGTGTCAAAGTCCACTCGATGACACTAATAATGTAAAAGGTATGTTATACAAAAATTATTATTTTAAGTTTAAATATTAACTTGATTTAACTTGATATTTGCCCTATACACTGTTAAAGATGTTAATATATTACTCAAGTTTTATTTCTTTAATTAGTATATTTTAATTTATCCTATACTTGAGTAGTATAACTAAATAAGATAATTATATATGTATATTATAATATTTAATGATTTTAAACTTCTTTAATCTTATATTTTTTTTCAAAATTTACATAAGTAGTTATTAACTGTGATTAATTCATATTTTTAGTATTTTAAAAAAATTTCTTAGTATTTATTATAAAAGAAACTTAAAAATTGAATGTTTATTAATTATTATTTTTACTGAGTTATAACCAGTGGTAGATTTAGGCCTTGGCCTTGCCCCCCTTCTTCGTTGACCTAAGTTAGGTTTTATTAATTAAATAGTAAATAGGTAAGTAATTTTGTGTGTGACTAAATTATTTTTAATTTCTATTACGTAACTATGGTTAACTACGATCCTTCCCCCCCACACACACACCATAAAAATCATAAAAATTAAATCCTGGATATGCCACTGGTTATAAAGCTAACTGTATTTTATGATTTTATGTATGAATAAAAATTCTAAATTATTTGACTTAAGTCAAATTAAATAAGTCTCAAAACAAAATTGTTTCATACACAGAACATTTATGAAAGAATATACTATATATTTATATATCAGTATAATATGTGTATAATGTATATACTATGACGTATTATTACATTATTACCATGTATATTATATAGATTTAAAATACAAATATTTAACAAAATAATTATTTCTTAACTAAAGAAATAAATGAATTGGTTAGATATTTATAAAATATAAATAACTCTAAATAATTAAGACCACTCAGCTAACTCAAATGAATCATAGCAATTTTTTGTCTGGCTAACACATGTGTCAATATATTGACTTTGTGTGTATGTGTGTGTGTGATGTTTATTTGAATACTGATTGTCAATTCAATTGCCAACCAATGTGTCATAAAGTTTAAAATAAAGTCTCATCAAAACAAGATACAATTTTAACTATACTTAATTAGGATACAACCTACATATCATATTTGAAAAAAAATAGGGTACCTACTAGGTATTTCTCCTCTTTTATATTGTTAATAAATGTTGTTTGTATAATATATTATGCTATTATATATAGTATATTGTTTACTATTAAAATAAATTATTAAAATTTACAAAACATTCAATAATAAAATATTAAAATGAATTGTATTATTTATTATTATTATTTAATTTGCGATTAAAGTAAAAATTTTAATATGGTATCAAGATACAATCAAAAATTCTGAAATATTTGAGACCATTAATTGTTTAAAAGAATCCTTTTTTACTAAGCTTTTACTGCTACATGAACTTTTCCATTGGTTAGGCCTAGTTGTACAGTCTATGATTAATCAGCGATTAAGAGTTAATCGGCTGATAACAGATTTTTAACCGGCCAAATTCGGTCGATTAAACTACGGTTAACTTTAATCAGAGAGGGTACAACTTAGTACCATAATGTTGTTTTTCTCCTATTTTAAAATATTTAAAATTATCTTTATGCTTTGGGACTGAGCTCTAGAGATAAGGTGCATAAAAACTTGTGTAAAAAATTAAAATTTAAATTTTTTTTAAAATTAAAATAAATATTGATATATTGTAAAGAAATGTTTAATTCTAATGTGTTTTAATGTATTTTTCCAAATATAACTAGTATTTATTGGTTCATTATTTAAGTAGATAATATTATGCTTATTAAAATTTTCTTTTATGATTTATTTTATACATATATACATGTCAGTTGTAAATTCAATAAACATTTTATGCTAATGATTATATTCTATTCCTATGTTGAGTAATTTAGATTATTACTTTTTCTTAAAATTTATCAAATTTATGTCACAAGAAACAAAAGAAATTAATTGGAACATGTCCAACAAAATAAATATCAAAAATAGATTCAATATAAAACTGTCAAAAATCTTATTTTAAATTTCATTTAAATCTCTTGTAGCTAATAATTTTTAGATTTGTTGAAAATATGCCTTTATTACATCTATATTTTTTTGCAAATAATTTGTTTGCTTATGTTTAAATATAAAGGAGTTCGGTTTGTTTATGGTTTGTACATTAACATTGCATTTGTATTATGGATGAGAAGAATATTTACCTTGCAAACAGAAATGTAAAAAAAATATATCATCTAGGTATGTTCAAAACTATTTTCTCATCTCGATTGTTATTCATTTTTATCAATATTTTAAAATTTGTTTTAGTCTACTTGATATAAAACGTTGCTATATCTTTTCAAAAACTGAATTAATCAATAATTAAAATAATTATTAATAGAATCATTATTCCTAAATCATTGAAAAAAAATTTTAGTATTGTTTTTTATTTAATTACTTTACTGAACAATACATATTTTATAATATTATCTCTTTTAACATTATTATTATTAGAAATAATAAAAAATAAAATGATTACTTATAATTTATCAAGAAGATTATAATTGATGTGTTAACATCTTTACGCGCCACCCCCCCCCAAAAAAAAAAAGAATGTGTGTAAAAATGGGTCTAGAGTGAATTTGTATAAATTCAATGTCATGAAAATAGTGTAACAGAAGTTTAATGGTTGCCATGTTTGCCCACCAATAATTTATTACAATGTAATATCTTTTAAATAAAATATTATATTTTATTATTTATATCTCCAGAGAGTGCTACACAGCGGCGAAAAACGGCGAACCAATATTAGCCCATATATTTTCATATATATTTTTACATTATAAATGAAAATAAATTTACATATATTATAATTTTAAATTTTGTTGAAAAAAATGATTGATCCACAAATATCTGAATCGACCAAAAAAAGGCGTAAAAGATGTTAACACATCAATATTGAGCGTCAGGTACAAACTCTGACACACACGTTTTTTTTTTTTTTAATATGTGTTTATAATACAAAAGTTGCTTTTCGTAGTAAATTTGTTATGGTAAAACCATATCTAAAAAAATACCCTTATAAAATATACCATTATTTTTACCCCTTCTTTCGATTTATTTTTAAAAATTCTTTAAGGCGAATGACCGCCAAGTTAAATGATCCATCAAAGAGATCATTTTTTCTGATGACACGTGAATGCCAGTTACTATTTTAATAATAAATCACATCAGCATGAGTCATATGGTGAATGACCCATGGCTTGGCCAAAAAAAAAAACTTGGATTATCTGTTGTATAATGTACTTATGTGTATATTACAATTTTTTTTAACGATTAACTATTTTTTGGTGTTTATTGTTAAGCTATTATGCACAACACTACAATAATTATAAATGTATTATTTTTATCACTGAAATAGTAAAACTATTGTTAGTAAATGATTTTTTCTGTCTTGGATTTTTAATTTAATTCTCCAAAATGTTACATTCTGGTAATTTTGGCATCAAATATGTTAATAATACTAAATATAAATATATAATTTATTTTAAAATGGTATGATTATTCAATTTTATATAATTACATTTTATGTTTTTCATTTTTGTAACCTGGAGGCTTTTAATCAGATTTTTAATAAAACATATTATTCACCAGTACAATTTTTTATGCAAAATTAAAAATCTATATAAAGGATATTTACATTTAACAACTAAATAATTATTGTCTTATCTAATACAGAATTTTTAAACACATTTTTATTTACATTACTAAATAATATTATTTAAATAAAATAAAATAAATAATTTATAATAGGTATCAATAATATTTGCATGTTATTCCTATATTGTTTTACATTGTTTATTACATTTTTTAAAGAAATAATGAACATTTTTCTTCATTTGTGCTTAATGATTTAATGATCTTAAAATATTTTAAATATTTTTACTGATAATAATTAATTGTTATAATAGATTATATTTCTTTAAAAAGTATAATTATATTTATTGCAATAAAAAAATTAAATGGACTTAGACTATTTTGTTAAAATTATGTATTTTCATTAACTCGAATAATAGGTATAGGTACATTATATTAGTTTAATATATAAGTATAGAAGCATTCAATAGTCATATTTAATAATTATTTATAATATATTGATTCTTCCAAGTTCCAAGTTTGATTTATGCTTCCCGTTATAAATTGATCCGAAAAATGCGTGTTATTTTAATTTTGATTTTAATTAAAAGCATTAGGTTGATATTCCAGCATAAAAAGGTGGACATCGAGAACAATGGAGAATTGGGGGACATAGCTCCCTCTCCCAAAAAAATTCAACCATGTGTCCATCTATGTATTCCAGTTTTGTCTCGTGTTATGAGTATGGTGGCTATTTGCCAGTATCAGTATGTCAATGCAAACATTTTGTTTCCGGTGTTTATAGCCTCAGAAGGACGCGTGAGTACGTGACCTTATAGTTGTATGCAATGTTAAACCAATGTTCCTATCATTCCAATCCCGATGTCGGATGTTCCGTTTAAGTATTTTGTATCTTGACAATTTGGCTATCATTGATGAATTTTATTGTTTGAAAAAATCTACATTTTACAATATTTTTATTTATTTATTATAAGAACAAATGTACAATCATTAATCATACATACTACATAGTACATATATTACTATATAATATGTAGTATATATTATAGTCAATTGTCTCAATGATATGAATTATTATAGTAATACTCGTTCACCTACTCTTCTAATGTAGTAATGGTATTCTTTGATAAACACTCGTCTGCAGAATTTCAATTGTTTAGTTTTTTTTTTTTAATTAATTTAATGTATGAACTAAAACTAAAGAGTAGATACAATTATAGACGTAGTATATTGTGTATTTTATATAATAAGAAATAAATTATAAATTATGATTATTTATCCTACTTTAAGTACTTTTAATATTTCAAAAAGGACGGAAAATTTCAAATAATATTTTTTTTTGAAAATTGATTTAAAAGTGTATATGACATCTTGGTTTATTTAAATAGGTATATAATATATATAATAATAATCTTTTTTAAACATATTGTTATTTTTAATGTGGAGTTAAGCTCCGATGTTTGGCTTTAGCGTTTGAATATTAAATTTAAATTAGGTATAACCTTAATAACCTTAAATTTGTTGTCTTATGTCAAATTTTAAATTTATTCCGTATACCTATGTACCTATTATAGACTATGTAATTGTTTATGACAATAATATAATATTTATACTTTATACATTTACGTAAGGAAAACGAATGAGTAGGTATTTGATGAAAACGTCTCTTAATAAAGAACATGGTCAGATAAATTTAGAATTTACGTAAATAGCTAGCGGAACATAAAGACGCAGTGTACGGTGTTTAAAAGCCCGGTGTATACTAAATGGCTGCTTAACACCATAATGTAATTGGCGCTGTTACAATTAATAATACATTACTAAGCGGCGAACAATTTGAGTGTTTATTATTTACTTACATTTTCATTTAAATTTAGTTTTCTATGATCGTTTTGTAGTATTAATTGATAATCTCGATCTGCATACCTATTTACCTAATTATCGATACTGACATAGGATGTAGCACACTCTTTGTTTTTTCTGTCGGACAAACGCTCTACATAGCAAATTTGTTTTCGCATAAGCAACTTAGTATTAGAAAATTATTGATCAATTATCAAACTTTAAGTTAAGAACATTGTCGGTTTTTGCACGTTGGTTTTTTTACGGTATTTAAATTTTAAAGCCCTGGTTTCCTACAACCACGCATCCGTGATCACGCAAATGTTGCCACAGTACCAATCGCTGTGCGAACACGCAATTGAGCACTTTAAAATTGTTATATTCTATATACTCTTAATTTACATAAAAACTAAAATATCATAACAAATATACATAGGTATAAATACAAATAATGTTCTTAACTTTTAGTTTGATAATAGACTAATTTATTCACTCTAATACTAAAGCTAACAATACAAAGTTGGATTTGCTGATTTCGTATTTACAAAAGTTACATTTTTTTAGTCAAGAATAAAATAACATATTGTGCATTAATATTTTCTTAAATAACAATCGTCAGTAAAGTTGTAACTTGTATTGTTTTAATTTTTTTTGTAGTATCACCTATATATTTTTTTATTTTTATTTATATATAAATTTACGTATAGATATTTGATTAAGTTGTAAACACAGCTTAGTGTCTAAAAGAATATATCGTTTTGTTAAATCCTTATCATGATTCAAGATATCTCAATCTCATGTCCATAAAATCATTGACTGAATTACGACCAATACGATATGACAATGTTTGTAAAATATTAAAACCTCTAGACTGTTGTAACTTACTAATTAATAATATGCATTATATCGTTTAAGTGATTCGACCATTGTAAATATATCATCATTTATCAAATCATCAAAACAATTTTAATATTTTAACAGTTTATTTAAAAAAAAAAAACGTATTTATTCATGTTCTTTTAATTATGTCATTTATGTCATGTATAAATGTTAATCTGAAAACGATAGGTTTGTACATGGGGTATGACTGGTATGAGCGTATGGCATAAAATTCCGAGAAAGGGCCATTTATTTGTTCTTGAAAGACATTTTATTAACTACTTAAAATTAAATTAAAAATGTTTTAAAACCTTTTATATTGCTTAAACCTTATTCCCGATAATTTTTTTTATAAATAATTATGTGCTTACATAATTAATGATAATTATATTAATTGCCATTTTATAACTGCACTAAAACTTTTTTAAGGAAGTGTAATTATTTTATGGATATAATTGTTTGTATTGAATATTTTCGTACGTTACCTAGCTATGCTAAAAACTTAAGGTATATTCACACATTACCCTCATAATAAAGTATTTATTTAAATAAAACAATTTTTATAATAATAATGACTAGCTGTATTTGTTGCAATTTATAAATCTGCAATGACTCATCATTTAATTTATTAACTCAACAATAATACATACGTAATTTCCTTTGATAGATATTAATACAGAAATAATACTTAAAAATTAAATAACAGAATATTGCGTAATTAACCTTGGATGACGTATTTTATAACAGTATACTGTATTTGTTGTACATTTCAATTGAAAATAAATATAAATTTGCGTTTTTAATATAGTTTCACTTAGTATTATGTACTGCACCTTTTTTTATTCAACAAAATACTTTCATGATTTGTGGTTAACGGGATGTCAGAACTGTGGTCCAGATGTCTGGAGTGATCTGGCTCACGTTGTAAAGGGTGTGAGTCATTCGGCTAGATTTAGACACGACACGGCTGTAGAGAGAGTAGTGTTTTCCTAGTGTTGTGTATTTGTATGTTTATTTCCTTGCTCGATTCCTGACGGACAACAACTATGTGTGAGCTTAGCGAGTGCGTCACAAATGAACACTATAGTAAGTAGGTAGTCAATCTATTTGGCTTCATTAGCGTAATGATTTGCCTCATCAATAGATATTATTGAATATATGATAGAAAATGATTTAAATTACAATGTATTAATTATTCCCAAATAAATATTGTTTTATTATTTTAATTAAAATTGAACATCTACGAGTATTATACCATTAAATATTGAATTATGATTGATTTGTTCATTTTTTTAATAATCTTGTGTGATGTTATAATCTAGGCGTTTCTGGAACAAATCCGGAACTGGATAATTTGTACCTGATGCTAGATCAACAATTGCATCCGATACCCCCAGATACCACTTGTCCACAATCAGTTCAAATATTTGAAGAACATAAGCAGGTACCTAAATTACAATTAAATTATTTATTCAAATTATTTAAGCTATAATTTTAGTTTGGGTAATTATATGATAAATCCTATTTCTGCATTAATTAATCATAATTAATTCATAGAAGTTAATATAAAATTTATATATTTTGAATTGAAAATTAAAATTCAAAGTGAAAATTGCTAAAATTAACATAATTTATTAAAGGATTTCAATTTAAATTATGTATTTTCAATCCATTTTAAAAATGTGCTTTTGAATTTACCCAGTTTATTTACCTCTAATAAATAATTTTCATACGTATTTTTAGTTTTTTTAGTTTTTGATTATTATTTTTTACAAATCACAACAATTAAAAAAATAAACTAAAATACATTAACACATATTTTTAGCTGGCTCAAGAATATTTAAAGGTACAAACAGAAAGAGCATATTTATCGAGACATATGGAGCAATTGGCCGAGAGACTAAGTCAGGAAGAAATCTTGTGTGATGAAGAAGTAGACGAAGATGACGAAGAAATTAAAAAGCTCAAAAATGAAAAAGTAAATATTGATAAATCATTTTCTCTTAACCTAACCTATAAATATTTTTGTGTATATAAAAACTAAAAATTGGTAATGATATTAAATATTATTCCACGAATACTTAATAATTAAGATTTCATAGTTGTGAAATTATAAAAAAAAAAATCATAAAAAAAATAATTATAGGTATACAATTCTTCTGATATGTAGATCTACAGTATTATAATAATATAATATTTTATGATTAAATATTTTGTTTGTTATACAGTAACATAGACAAATTGTGAACTTTGAAAGTACTAAAATGTACACTAGTGTAGCAGTGCATTCAAATTGAATTATTTCTTGTTTGTTTGTTATTAATTTTTGAATCCTGAAATACCGAAGTATATACTTTTTAATAAACTTCAATGACCATTGACCAACTATTGATACAATTTTTATTTATTGTGAGCAAAGTACAGTTAACTTAATTTATATTGTTGGGTATTTTGTATCTACTTACATAGTTACACATTTATCTATAAATTACTAGGTATAAACCATTTTATAACAAGTATTTAGTGTTGTCATTGAATAGGTTACTTTAATGCATTCGTTTTATGAATATTTCATTTTAAAAAATCTTGATATTTATTAAATTAAATAATAATAATAAATTATATTTTAATATTATCAATTATGTTATAATTTGTACATGTTCTCAGTGGTTTTTTTCTTGGATTTTTTTTTTATAGGTATTTTTCTGCGATTTAAAATTAATATTAGGACAACTTAAGGATGAGCATAGTATGATTAAGGATTATAGATAATTTTGAATAATATTTGATTTTTTTTCATTTAGGAAAATTTAACACAATTAAGCCAAAACCTCAAAAAACAACTAGAAATGATACGAGTAAAAAACAGTAACCATTCAAATGAAAATGAGCCATCGTCATAGTAATCATGAATTGTTTTGTATTTGACTAAGTAATTTAAAGTAAATTTACTTTGCATCACAATGCGTTACATTAGGTAACAACAGTCAATGAACTTATTGATTGTTAAATACTTAAATATGGAGCTGGCAGCATAATCAATTAATTCTACAGTATTTTAATAATTTAGTCTCTACTATACCTATTTAGGTTTTTTTTTTTAATATTCAAGACTATAGTAATATATTATTTGTGAACCAATAATATTTATATACTTATAATTGTATACTATACACATAAAGTCTAATTTTAATACTCGTGTAATTTATTTATGATCTCTCAAACCTAAAAAAAAAGAATATACTTGATTTAAAAATACTTTTCTATTTCAAGTTTAAAGATTTGTACTCTCTTTTAAATATTATTGCCATTGTTTTTTAAACTAAACAATAAAAATTGTATACCATGTGCTACTCATAAACACATGAAATAACATATTATAGCATTATTTTTTAGAAAATGAAAACTTGGTGTTTTAAACTTTCACTATTGTAAAACAGACAACATAAATTTACCTTACTTACAAATGTAGTTCAATTCACAAAAATCAAATTATGATATTAAGTCATATTCATTTATTACCTATCAGTGAATTATAAATAAGTTAAAATTACAGATTACAGTTAAGCAGTAGCGCAAATATAGGGATGCAGGGGGGGGCAATTGCCCCCCTTCATGATGTTACCTAACAATGTAAATTATATTTTCTATTTTTATTTGATACATTTTTTTTTTATTATTTATATATAAATGAGCACATCAAATTTTTTTTTTTAATAGGTGGGTATTGAATACTTTTGTTTTGCCCGCCATAATTTGAATTAGTTTGCTCCTCTGCAGTTAAGTACCTATATTGAATATTAATAAATTATCACTTATCAGTATACCAACAGTACTGCCAGCTCTATTTTACATATTAAAGACAATAAAAATAAATTAATACTTTATCCAATTTTATTTTGATAACGTATTCTATATGTATTTTTTAATAATAATTAATTTTAATTTTTCAAGTTAAGCTTGGTAAATTAAGGGGTCTTGAACTTTTATATCTCTTACAGAAAATGAATAAAGAATTATATTGTATAAATATGATATTTTATAGATAAAAAATAATTGAGATGAACTTGTATTTATGTCAAATTGACATATGTGGAACATTTTTCCATTATACTTTAGTATACATGTACTTAATTATATATAATATTAATGTTAATATATTGAGTAATAAAATACAATTTTTATAGTATAATTTATTAATATATATATATTTTTATCTGGTTTATTATTATGTATTACTGTATTAAATACGTACAGCATTTTATTTCTGATTAATTTTCTGGTTATATTTTTTGTATAAATTGTTATTAAATGTGTGTTCTAGTCCAACAAAATTACCAAATTTTTGTTTTTGAATTTTAGAATATTAGATTGTATTAAGAAATATTTAAATTTTAAACACATTCATAATATTGATAAGCAAGAAAAATAATTATTTTTTTGTTTTTATTAATTATTAATATTATTAATAATATATTTAATATGTTTGCAAAATATTAATATTTGTAGGAATGACATAAACAACATAATGTTAAACACTTTATTTACAAAAAAAAAAAAAAAATGTAATTATATCCACTATAACATTATATATTTATATAATATGTATGTGTTTGTTATTATTTGTACAATATTATGAATTATATATTTTAATTAGCAGCCTAATACAAAAATACACAGTGGTGGCTATCCTTTAGATGGTATGTATTTTTTCAACAATATAGACAATATTTGGTAGATAGGTGGTTCGTTATTTAATGATTAATAAATAATAATCATTTATTATAATATGACTAAATAATGTAATATAATTTAAACCAGAGAAGCCACTTTGGCACTTTGCTTTAGAGGAGTAGTATATGTAGGTAGTTAAGGGGCAGTGTGGTGCAGTGGTACACAAGTTGGCCACGACGCGCGCAGTCACCAATTCGAAACCCGGCTCAGTGCAAAAAATATTCTGCAGAATTTTCTGTAGTCTCTCTCCCCCCAGCCGTCGTTTTGGTTGCCTACTCTGACCCCCACTAGACCCACTCCACTGGGAGTGAAGCCCACACACATGTGAATATTCTCTTCCTAAGAGAAGGGGGTATAAGTGCTACACACTTGCACTCTACCCTTCCCAAGCGAAAAGACTTCGATAAAGACCCAGACGGTCGTTTCGATAATAAAAATTGAAAAAAAAAAAAGTATAGGTAGGTATATTAAATATAAGCATAATATAATATCATACATTGTAGCGGGTAATGGATATATTAAATTTGAATTGAAACTATACATTTATTGTCGTAATTTATAAATCATTTTTTTTCGAAAAATATTATTAGGTACTTGGGACTCAATTTACCTAGCCCCAATTTCCACCCAATTATTTGGGACTCAGTTTGCCACTCCCGTACTCGACCAATGCTTCGTGATTACTAAATTCCGGCCTCCGGGTATTTAAAAGCGACAAGAACATTCCCAAAATCTGTACCATTTTAGCCCTGTCCACCAGTTTTTTTTTAAATCGTTGGGTTTGACTACCACAGTACTCTGTATCAGATGCTAAATGAATAATAATAAGAAAAAACATTATTATTGTAAAACCTATGGCTAAGTATACTTGGACATGATAAAACCATTATAGTCATAAAAATGAACACACACATTGTCCATGTATGAATTTAGATCATGGAAAGAATAATCAACAATAAAAAATCTAAAAGAACAGTGGTGGCTCATGAGATTCACATAAGGTAGTGCACAAATGATTTGATGAGATACTTATGTGGACAATTAACAACCAATCCATGATAGTGCATAATTGTTTTGATGATTGATATTTGAGATGGCAGAGCTAGTGATGTGATGTAAAAAAAATAATGCAGCGTAGCACAGATTAAGTCATTAAATGTGCACTAAATGACCATGTTTTACTATGCAAATGTTGTTGCATCTAATATCTGTATGGCTTACCAAGGCATCACCAATTTGTACACAGTGAATTATTCAATTATTTATTAGATTAAAATGTTAAAATGAAAAGCTTGTAACTTGAAAATAAACAATACATTTTATTCAATAGACTATGTGCATCCTAAGTTCCTAACCAATTATAATTTATTTAAGAAATTTAATTTTTTTTTTTTGTAAATGTATAATATATATAATTTTTTTTAGGGAGTTCACGTCTTAACTCTATAGTTCCTGTGGACCATAGCACAAGTCAGTGGTGGGCGGTGGCAGGACATAGGACAATTTGAAGCAATTACTTCATGTCTTATATAGCTGGTGGGTTATAATATATTTCATTGTATAGATCTACAAATTCAGTAAATAACATTTCAATTGAAATTGAAAATGGTCCATATGAATGTGAAACACGGACACCGTTAGTCATGAGTAGTACACCATTAAATAACATTTACATTAATGCCAGTGACCAGGAAATATCTAAAATAAATAGTCATGATCTTAAAATTTCGAGTTAAAAAACGACGAACTCTTTTTGCGTTAAATGGAAAATTTAAACAAAAAAAATGTGTATCAAGAGGTCCTGATGAACACTATGGGTTAGCCCTACCTCTATTAGATATGTTGTCAGAGGATGAGTTCCAAATAAAAAAAACACAAATTTATTCAACAAATTACACTATCTGAATCTCAAAAAGTAGCATTAGAACGAGAAACTAGAGATCAATTATTGAATAGTCAAAAGTGGTTTGCTGAGGAAGAAACCGAATAATAGCATTCAACTTTGGAAGAGTATGCAAGATGCGTCCTCAAACGTCTTACAAATCAACTGTCCATGACATTCTTTATAGTAATATAGCCACAAAGCTTCGGAGTACAGAAAAAATACCGAAGATTTTGCTATAAAATATCTGAAGAAAGAAATTGTAAAAGAAATAGAACGGTGTGGATTGTTTATTGACAATTCTATTCCATATTTAGCAGCTACTCCTGGTAAAGCATATTTTTATTGTAATATATGGCCAAAACGATAGGAAAAGAACCAAATAAACATGAATGTTTTTTTTAATTGGTCTAAAGGAGCCACAAGCATTGAGGCTAATGCTATTTCTGAAGGGTTTTTATGCAGTATGGAAATGCATGGACTGTGGACTGAAGTACAATAAATTGATTGCTAAATATTACGTAATATACATGCCCGTTGCCAATGTACATTTTGATTCTAATACTTTTTTTTCATGCTGACATTACGTACCTTAATAATAGGAGATGGAGATAGTAGCGTAACAAAAAAATTGAACGATGTAATGCCATATGGATCAAACGTATTAATAGAAAAAATTGAGTGTCGCAACCATATTCTCTGTAACTATAGACAAAAGCTACTGTCTATAAAATATCTGAAGAAAGAAATTGTAAAAGAAATAGAACGGTGTGGATTGTTTATTGACAATTCTATTCCATATTTATAGCAGCTACTCCTGGTAAAGCATATTTTTATTATAATATATAATTAATAAATTGGTAAAAATTAAAATTAAATATATTATTTAAAAATAGATGGATAGTGGATGACAACTACATTGTCGAAATTAAATGTTCGTATTCAGTTAAAGACTATGATTCTTTAGAAGAGTTTATTGAAGCAAAAAAGGTTAGTGTTAGATATTAGGAAAGAAATACTCAATAGTAAATTTAAAAATCCTTTTTAAAACAATTTAATGACTTTGCATATTTATCGTTCTTTGCCATATTTTTGATAAAGTGATTTTCTAAAAATAAAATATTAAAAATGCATTTTGATCTGTTTTCAAACTGTTTATCTAATATTTTTAGGTAGGTAATCGAAAAACAGTTTACAAAATAGGAAAATAAATAAATATTATTGTAAAATGATTATTGGCTTTACTCATAATCTAAAATTTATTTATTTTTAAATATTTAGATTCCATACATAACTAGTTTTTTGGCCAGATTGATAAGATTATAAAGAACTAAAGGACTTGACAGTTGACACACCATTCCTTGAAAAGCTCATCACATGGTCAGATTTCCTGTATATTTTAAATTTTAATAGAACACTCTTACATTTTTTAGATTATAATACAACAATGGATTTGAATAATGAATGTTACTCACGAATCGTTTAAACTACTGTTGTTATTCTCCAACAATGCTATTTCTAAGGATTTAGGCATTGCCGAAAGTACATTTGGAGATGATACACCTTTTCTTGGAGTACCTACTTACTTATTACCCTATTTGTACTATCAAGATATAAAATTAAAAACATGTATAACATATGCTCATAAATCATTTATTTTTTTAACTAATATGTTTTTGCTTACCAATTTTCTGAATTAGGTAGTTGATGGTAAAATTGGTAAATACATTGTTGGCAAAGCATTTTTAATTAACCTTAAACGTCTGCCAGCTGCCTGGAAATTTTGGATTATGGGTAAAATGTGTTGCCAAAAAGTGTTTACTACAAATATAACCAGAACCTGCAATAAATTTAGTTATATTTTGTGAATAACTTTTACGGAAGTTATAATGTTCTAAGTACAAAAAGTAATTGTTATCATAAAACTATTTTAATTTGTAGACGGCTCTAATGACAACCAGTGTACATACTACATAGTATTGAAATAATATTTAAAATGTATACAATGTTGGTTTTATTAGTTATTAAGTATTGTACATATTAAGCATAACTATTTAATTTAAATACAAACTAAAATATATTATTCAACTAACTTTGTTTACTTCCAGTTAGAGACATCAATTTTTTTTTAACAAAACAATCTGTGAGAAATTTAAAAAAAGATTCATCTGGAGTGAGTAAATCGTTATTGCTACACCCTAAATAAATAAATATTAATTCGACTTTTATTGACATTAGTTAGTAAAACAAACTTACCACTCACTGCACAGGATTTCTTGAAATATTTTTTTCTCATTTTAAAATATTACAAAATTCAATTAAAATGTATAGTTGCAAATGTTTAATATGCAATATGAATTTGTACAGACTACAGATAAAAGACCAATTGAAAGTGTTTACTGAGGATTTTTAATTATCAAGACTATAATGTTAATTTTAAAATAGAATTTAATATTAATATTATTTCAATAATATTATCCATTCTAACAGTCCATTAATATTTAATGGGAAGGGGATTTATATTAATATGTTTAATAGTGATTTGGTTATATTATATAGTTCTCTCAATGTTAGTTTAAAAATAAACTGCTTAACCAATCTTAAACTGTATAAATATGATGCTAAAACCAATTATCCAACAAATTATTAATTGTTCAATCACTGGTCTGTTCGCCCTATTTGCTCTCCTCAGCTTTTATTGAAAATAGGCATCAATAATAAACACATTTGCTTTAAAAATCTTATTTTTATTATTTCATTCTTTACAACTACATATAATTTATCTATAGGTAAGCAGTATATTATACATCCTAATTTTTATTTGTCAGCCTTATACTGATAAATACATGGTATAGAAACGTGTCCAGAAATTTAGGGTTGTGTGTCTGAAAACGGTTTCAATTCTTATCGGCTTACACGGTTTTAAAAACCATTTTTACCCCATGGATAAGTGTACTATTTTAATAAATGGATCAGTACATTTGTTATACCTACAAATACTTAAGAAATACAATTGAATAAGAAAAATGCATGAATTTATTGAATAATAACTATATTATTCATAGGAATAATATAAGGTTTTCTAAAAAACAAAACAATAGTGCAACAACATATTAATAATAAAAAAAATTAAATACAATTACAATATTTAAAGTTAAAAAAAAAAAAAAACCATTAAAATATGTAATTAAAAGATACAAAATAAATAGTATATTTAGATAAAAATTATAATTTAAATTTGCCGCAAAAAAATACTCGTATTTCATTGGTTCCACCTTATGGAGATCATATACATTTGATAGTGTTACGATAGTTAATAACAATCGCGATTTCGATAGTGAAGTGGCACTACCGTCTACCATGTATTATAACTACCTTGACTACCTATGTAGCCCCAAGCCCCCAACCATTGTCATAATATAAATGGACTGTACTACCGTCACTGTCGTAGTTTTCGTAGTACACTTATCTATGGTAGTGTTGTCGCATCGTGCACTTGTGCTGTGGCCAGCAACTGTCCTGCGACGTCCGAGTCTGTAAAGACAGCGAATTATGCTGTTGCGTGTCACATTATTTTGTTATGATTTTGTGCAAATGAAACTGCTGTATAGAACAACTAATCCGGAAGTACCCACGTCGTTCCAAAATTCTGCTAGCACGACCGCCTAGGAAACAGAATTAATATTCATCATATTTTGTTCCAAAAATTTGATCGTTGTTAATTTTTCGAAAAATTAAATTTCTTGTAAAAATTCTGCGTTAATGAAATTATTTTTATCGTTCAATACCGTTCATTAATTTATTTTAAACGGTATACTTTTGTTTTTTAACATTTTGTTGAATTTAACTATCAATGCTTCTTAAACTCCTAGCCATATTTCTTTAAATTCTATAGCCTTAGTCTATCAAAATAATAACAAAATGGAAATTACTGATTCCGAAGCTTTAAAAGATGTATTATTGTGAGTATTGAAATAATAATTATTACATTAGATAATACAAATTATAAAATTCTGTAATAGACCTGATTTTAGTCATCAAAATTTCAGTGTCTTTATTTTTTCCTTAATTTTTACTAAGTAGGTATAGCAAAAATATAATATAATATTGTCAAAATTAAATAGTGGCGGAATATAAAAAAAAATTCAGCTCGAGAAAACTATTAAACTGCCCCTCAAATTAATTTAGGATATAATTGCATGTCATTTTACCTTAAAATTGGTAATTTCTAAAATTACTCATATTTTGCATTTATTTTGTATAATTTTTATACTATTTTTTATCTAACAAATCAGTACTTAAATAATCACTTATTTCTAACAATGTCAATAATCTCTTCAAAATCAATATTATTCAATATATTTTTTGGTACTGGTTTGTTATAGTCCCGCCACGGCGAGTGAAAACTTTATAGCCCCGCCACTCAGGTTTGTTATCGCCCCGCCATTCATATAATAGTAAATACATCGTATAACATTAAAAATTATAATAATAATTAATATAAAACAATGGTTGGTATATTTAAAATGTTTATGCCTTATGTGATTCCCAAAATTCTGCTATATCTTTTAAAATGGTTTCAAATAGATCTCTATTATTCAGTTTTGATCGCCACATAAATTCTGTCAAGTACGAGTCTAAACAATTTCTATCCGTCCCTCTACGTTTTTTGTTATCCCATTTGGCCGCACCCCACATCCACAAAAATGTGCTCATTGTTTTATATTAATTATTATTAATTTTTTTAAAATATTTTATCAATATATCGTCAATAAATAAACATTTTAATTATATCATTATTTTATATTAATTATTATTAAACATTTTAATGTTATACGATGTATTTACTATTATATGAATGGCGGGACGATAACAAACCTGAGTGGCGGGGCTATAAAGTTTTCACTCGCCGTAGCGGGGCTATAACAAACCAGTATCTATTTTTTTTCTACAGCCATAAGTAAACAGGAATGCCTTAAATTGTTATTTAAATATACCAACCGCAGCTCATCAAAATAAGTCCAAATATCCCACTCATAATGTCTGCCACTGAATATTTTCGTATATTTAGGTATTAGTTTGGATTTATCCATTTATTTATCAGAACTTAGGTAAATGTGTTGTATAAAATTTTAAAAATTATTGCTGTAAATCTAAAATACAATTTTACGAGCACTTATACAAAAAACCATCTTTAATGTAACATGATAGGGCATTTCCCCACATTTTTACCCAGTTCAGTATTTAAAATCACATAATTTTAGGAGAGAAAGTTAGGTATCACATTTGGACGTCAAATTGGTAGAACCTTTTGTTAAAAGTATATAATGGATGTATAAATACCTACTTATAATGTACATGATAATTAAAATATGTAAAATACATGTTATGTCAATTTTAAATAATAACCAATAAAAAAATTATATAAATAGTTTAGTAGTTACTCACGGGTCACTTTGATCAACTTAAATCTAGTACCCCCATAAATTTGAACCAAATTGCGCCTATGTATATAATGAGGATCACCAGAGAAGTTTATCAAATATACTTAAAGCCAAATATCAAATCATTTATAAGAGACAAATGTTTGGAGTATGCCAATTTCTTTAAATTTTTTTTTCTAAATAGAGGTCCAGTGGTGTAAAAAACAAATAAAGATATTCAATAACCAGGAATAAAAAACTTTAGGATAACCTATCCGAAGGTGAATGTACACAATTAAAGGAGACCCTGAAAAATATACACCACTATTAAGTCTTAATGAAAGTGAATATTGAGATAAATAAAGTGAAATAATAGATAAAATGAAAGCCCCAAATGAACTCTTAAGAGCTATCAAAAAAGTAGAATATATACCTAATCATTAAAAAGATGTAGTCAAATTTTCTTTTCTTATATGTAATATCAAATTTAAATTTTATTATTTTTAATTTTGGTATGCTCCTCTAATAAATTCAATATCACAAATTTTTAAATTTTAACTTAGGTTCATAGTATGAATTTTCTATTTGTAAAACAAACTAATATAAAAAAGATATAATATATATGTACTTTCCATACATAATCAAGCACGAACACAAACAATTCGGGGGGGGGGAGGGTTCATAAAAAAAATTTATAATTATCAATATTTATCGAAGAATGATGACATAAATAAACTACAAAACTATTAACTTTGAAGGGGGGGGGTTGAACTCCCCAACCCCCTGTATATAATAAATCTACGTATAATATTAGTCATTAGACTATAATATTGTCCAAACATGTCAAATTTTGGGAGATCAAATGCCCTAAAATGTTATAGCCCTTAACTTGGTTAACTAATTCTAACTAGTTAGAAGTACTAAAATTGCTTTTTAGAGTTTTAGAAAAAGTATAAAAAAAAGCATATGGTGCTGTAAAATTAATAGAAGCTCTTTTTGTAGATTATATTATGTATAATAATAATTCTGAAATGATTAGTACTGATAGATTAGTACTGATTAGTACTGTAGTTCATCATTAAGTTATGTTTAATAACAATTTATCAATTATCACTTGTATAATATAGAGAAAGCTGATTTATATAATATAGTTTTAGCACAGTTAAAAAATTCTTGAGTATAAATTTTGTATACATTTAAAAAAAAAGCTTTCTCTTAGAGAATAAATGACATTTTTTTATTTATGTTTAAAATATACATTATAATTAAATATTTAAATTCAAGAATCTTGAATGAGTATTGCAGCTAAAATCTTATTTTAATTTTAAATTATACAATATAGGTAGTAGTTCTATAACTTTTTAATGAGTTGTTAGGTCTAAGATAGAGTAAAGATTTCATTTTTAATAAAGTTTTGTGTGATATATATTTCTTTTTTGTTCTATATTGTGGACGGTGACAAATATATATATATAATATAGAAGTATGAGTTCAATGTTCACTGTTCAGGAATTCCAAAATTATTGATCCTAATTCCTGGCATTCTTCATTCTCTATATTAAGCGGAATATTGAGTTAAACTCGATTAAATATAAAAGAATGATATTAATTTAAATTTTTGTATATAAAGTAAGTACAATTATGACCCAGTGGAAATTAAATTAAAATATTTAATAATAACTAATAATAAATATCTATGTATATGATATAAATGTAAAAATCTAATTTTTGTCTTCGTTTTTGTAACACATGTTCCCTAAAAATACTCATTTGATTATTTTGATTTTATTGCTTTTTCAATGAGAGTATATTGCTCAACAGGTTGTGAGCCTATTTCTGATTATATTAATTAATCAATCAAAAATTGATTTATTAATTTTTTTTAAACAATTGGCAAACATGCGCGTAAAGATAGTTAGTACAATATAAATATAATATTTGGGTATACTTGACTTTTTATGCTAATGTGTTTTTTTTTTAATTTAAGTAATGAAAACTTTATTTCTTTGTTGATACTTTAAATTTCTCAAAGAGTATAACAAACATAAAAGGTTGTATTGATAAAAATGTTAAGTTTTTACATTTTATTAAAATTTAAGAAATGGAAATAGGTAGTAAATATTAATTAGTATAATTAAATTTTATTTCAAAAGATGTTAGAGGGGGTAAGAGGCTGCCTTTACAATTTAGTGTTTAACATTTTTGTAACTGATAAATTAAAATTACTCTCTTTTCCCTTAAATCATTTGTTTTTGATTAGGATTTTACCTGCACGGACCTAAACTGTTATTATTATAATTATAATTTTTATAATTACTTATTTATTAGCTAAATTATTGTAATAAGTATCATGGACCATTCTACAGTAATTGTTAGTTCCGTAAATAGAATATGATTGATTTTAATATATAAATAATACATATATTATTTATAATATGTTCTCTAATTAGGCTATATTTTTTTTTATTTTTTTTTAGTTTACTCAATAGTACACACACAAGTGCTAAACAATTTTATAACATGATGGTTTCAAATAAGACTGCAATTAATATGAGTGATTCTGATGAAGACTTAATGAATAATATGTATAATGCATTATTTCAGTGTTTTGGGATCATTATCACAGGGTAATTATTTGTACAATCAATTTATATTTTTTTACTAACATTATTATATTTAAGTTTTTGTATTAAATGTTAATTAATTATAAATACATTATAACAACTCTTATTTTATTTTAGGTATTTGTCAGGGCGATTGGGCCTGGTTAGTCATGCCGCTGGTATTGGCTTAAATAGATTTGTTGGAACATTTGCTTTACCATCACTCATATTTGTTAATATGGCTGTGTTAGAATTATCATCTGTAAACTTGGTTTTTTTGGGATCGCTACTCTTATCTAAGACTTTAGTATTTGTATCAGTTGCTTTGATTACTGTATTAGTGACAAGACCTCCAGACATGGCTAGGGCTGCTCTGTTTGCTATATTCTGTACTCAGAGTAATGATTTTGCTATTGGAGCACCAATATGTAAGTCATATAAATATATTATAGATTTAATTTCTATTTATTTTTGAGTACCTATTGATTTATTTTTATTTTTCAGTTGAAGCACTCTACAGGCATCAACATAGTGAATTTGTTCAATACCTTTATCTTGTGGCTCCAATTAATTTAATAATCCTAAATCCATTTGGTTTTGCAATGATGGAATTAGGAAAAGAATATAATCGCCATGAAACTACAAGACGGTCTGCTTTAATGGGACGAATATCAAGGAACATTATTTGTAATCCTGTCGTGTTTATGACAGCTTTAGGAATGATAGCTAATTTAGTATTTAATCACGACCCTCCCAAAATGATAACAACTTTCTTAGGAGTAAGTTATTTTTTAATTTTTTTTTTTTTTTGTAGTTTTACCTACATTTTTATTATACAATTAATTTTTAGACTTTTGGTAATGCGTTTACTGCTACTGCATTGTTTCTACTTGGTTTACGAATGGTTGGAAATATCAATAAACTCAGAGGAGAAGCTTTAATTTTACCACTACTTCTAATAGCTGCTAAATTGTAAGATATTTATATATCTTTTTTAAATTAGTTAACAAAAATATCATTTTTTTAATGTATTGATTGAATTTTACAGAATAGTTTTGCCATTAGTGATTAGAGAACTAACAAGTATTTTTTTGGGAAAATTTGGTACAGTAAATGCTGATGATAGTCTTGCCTTTTCAATGTTTGGATTTTTATATGGAATGATTCCTTCTGCACCAGCTGTTTTTGTTTATGCATCAGCATATAATCTTGAAATGGATTTGGTATGTACTGTTTTTGATTATTTTATAATTTATTAATATTTTTATTTTTTAGATTGCTAGTTCAATGGTGTTATGTGTATTCTTCTCAGCTCCAATTATGTTTTTAACCGCCAAGATAATATCTGTAGCCAAATTAGATCCATCAAATAATATAACAGCTTTAAAAGGGTATCAATTCAACGTTAGTATATTCGCCATCCCTGCATCTGTAAGTAATTTACTTTTTTTGTATTAAATGTAAATATTTTATAACAAACAAAACTTTTTAACAGTTCTTTATTTTTATTTTTTTTTTTACAGCTTTGGATTATCTTAGTTATGTTAAAAAAACTAAAAAGTTTACCATTCAAAGTAGTTTTTTGTTTAGTAATTTCACAGGTATTTTTGTGTTTATTGATATTGATATTCTAATATTGGTATTTGTAATGAAAGTTGATGATTAAGTAATATATTATTGTTTCAGGTGATTTCATGTACTGGAGTATTACTAGAATACTTATCAGAGACTCCAAAATCACACCCCTTAACATACATTCAACTTATGTTGAGTATAGCTGGTGATATGAGTTGTTACATTTGGACCGCATGTTTAGCTTTTACTTTGCTAATAATGCATAAGCCATTTACTGATGAATTTCAAGATAAAATTATTTACTTCTACATGATAATATCTTGGGGGTAATTATAGTTATTTATTTATTGACTTTGAAATCTTTTTTTCACACATTTACTTTTAGTGTACCAATATTGTTGGTATCTGTTCTGATGTTGACTTGCCAGCCACCATTGTTTATTAAATCAGATTTTGATCAAAATTATGTGTATGGAACTCCAGAAGCTGCAACACTTACAATGATTCTTCTTTCATCAATAATTTGTAAATGATTCTTAGAATAATAAGTTCATTCAATATTCATATTTTTTGCATTTTTTAGGCACAATTGTTTGTTTAGTCTTGCATCAACGCCAAAAGCATAAAATAATAAGACCAGCAGTAGTTTATTCAGAAACTATAAATGATGTACAAAGTACATCCAAGCAATCGTAAGTTTTTATTTGAATATTTAATATACCTATCTTCTTATATTTAATAATTTAAAATATATCCATTTGTTTATTATGTAATGTGTGCCATTGCTGTCACAAGTTGAATTTAATCATTCACTACTTATCTTTCTTCCATTTGATTTTTCCACTTTTATTTGACTTAACAGACTATCTTAGAATTATTATTAGTTCCATTAACTAAATCAGTGTTTCCTACCTGGTGTTCCATGAAACTTTAAAGGTTTTGTGAGTCAGCGCCAACTAATTCACTAGATACACAATAAATGTCTTTCGTTAAATTAAGAACTATATCCCTAGCATTTATAAAATTATATAAAATACTATTAAAATTTTATCATAAGCATATTTGATTTTTATATATTTATATTTAACTGTAATGGTAATATGCAATAGTGATATCAAACAATAAAGTAGAAAAGTTGCAGGACAGTTTCCAAGATATCAATTTTTACAGTACCTTTCAATTTTTTAATTTTTATATTAAACATATTTACAGTATTGACTCTCATAGTATTGACACAGACGATTTAAAACAAGGCCTCCTTTATGAATCTGAAACCAATGTTATGGATAATAATGAATATTTTAAGCATTTTCTTTTACTTATTATGCAAGCAGTTGCAATGTTTGTTGTAAGTATATTTTTATATTCCAGTTAATTTGAAAAGCTTGTATGCTAAATTGTATTAATAAAAATCTTATGTCAACAGACATTCTCTGTAGCCATTTGGAGAATATTTGGTAAAACAAATGGACTATACCTTGAATTAGCTTACTCTGAAACTTCTTTAATGAGAGGGCAATCAATTTTCACATTGTTGATTTATGGTATTAATTATCAATCTATTAATAGACCAATTGTGCGAGCGTAAGTTTTTCCATATTGTTTAATATTTTCATAATGCTAATTACACATAACATACAATGTTTATGTTTAGATGGAATAAATTTTGGTGGGGAGGATCACCGATTGAGTGTCCATCATGGGAAGAACTTCCATATGATACAAGAAAAACATGTGATAACTTTATGTTTAAGCATAGAGAAAAGTGTTTGGCAGAAATTACACATCTTACTAGGTAATTTATTTTATAATTTGACTGATTATAAATGCTTAAATACTTATTTTATTATTTATTGTTCTAGATGGAAACTGTGGAAGTATAAGAAAACATTTACTGGCTCTGAGCTTGTAACATGGTTAGTGGAGAACAATATTTGTTCAAATCGAGATGATGCATTAGGATATTCTATTAAGTTGTGGAATGGACAAGTACTGAGACACTTAAATTGTACTGAACATTTTCAAGATGCATCAAATATATTGTATACATTTAATCGCCGCTAATTTTTACAACCTTTGTATTATTTTTGGTGGTTTTTAAGTAATCTCCATTTATTATGATTGTGATAATTGACTGTTAAGAGTGAGAATATTTTAATAATAATTTAAATTTTTTAAGCTTGTATTGCCAATATGCTTCATATGTTACTGAATGGTTAACTGAATGGTAATGTATATACTTACTTAGTTTTATAAAATTATCAGTTCTAGAAAATTAAATAGTTTGATACTGTGATTACATTTTTATAATTATAATTATTTTTACTACCTATTATATTTATTATTAATTTAATTAATTGTTGACAGGCTTAATATACTATTTTATATATTATATATAATAAACAAATTTATTATATTTTAAAACAAACAACTATAATTAAAATATTAAAATTATAGTTTGCTTTGAATAAAAATTGTTTTTGTTGAACATTTGTAGTATGCATTAGTTGTACTAATTTAACTATATAACATTGTTATTATTCTTTATAAGATACATGCGTATTACATATGGAATAATGGATTTCAGAGACAACTTGATTTATCTTATTTTTTACCCTTTACAATTCACTATTTAATATAATAAGCTCAATTTGAAACATTGTGGTATGAAGTATAAATAAAATTATTTGTAAGACTGAAAGGGTTTTGAGTTTAACATGTTTCTATTTATTAGTTCTAACTAAACAATATAAGTAAATACTAATAAAATATTATTAAGACATATTATACAAATATGCAAAAAACAAAAATGTTTTTAGCCAAATTTTAAATCTTATACATTTTTAGAAACTATATTAAAGTATATAATTATTTAAAATTATAAATCACTGTTACTTAAAATTACGAGATCCAACACCTTATGTTAAGAAATTTAAAGATATAATTCAAAATAAACCATTTGATATATTTATTAAAGGATCTGGAATCATTAGTTTTTTTAATGAAATTTAAAAAAAAATTAAAACTGTAAATAGATCTTTTAAGTACATATTTTAAGTAACTTAAAAAGTAACCCAGCTTATAGAAATTAATAATTACATTGTAAATTATTTATTGTAAAGAATAATTCTTAATAGTTTCAATTTTCTTGGAAAAGTACTCTTAGTTTTCAATTAAGGTCTGATTAAAAAAAAGAGTACCTATATCACAGGTTAAGTGAATTGTAAATGAAATTTTATTTATTCTGTGTCTATATTTATTTGTGCACTAAATCTTTTAAAAAAAAAAAAAAAAACATTTTTCTAAATTAGGTAAAACAATTGATTTTAGTAGAAATACTTATTTTATATTAAATAATAGGTATTATAAAATAACATTTTATAAAAAATATAATATAATGTATATATTATACATATATATATATTTAGTCATTGATTAAAGATAGTTAATTTGATATTTAACCATTGATTACGCTCAGGGTTGGGCAAGATACCCAAAAAGCAGTATCGACTGGATACTAGATACATTTTAATAAAATTAGTCACTGTTTTTTATCCACTTTGTTCGAATGAATACCAAATATCTAGCCATCTAGATACGGAATTATGAAATTTAACCACAAGCAAACTAGTCTCCTTTTTTTGTATGTATATGTTAAAACTTTTTTTTAATACAAAGCCTATTATAGTGTATAAGTTGCATCTTAGCTCTCAGATGGGAGTATTTTATAATTATCCTCAGTTATTATTATTAATTCCAGCTCTGTACGGCTGTATCTACCAGCTATATAGACTATAATATAAATATTTTATTGATTACTTTATTTATTAATTTACTTCTATAAAAAAAAATATAAAAGTAAAATGCTTTAAAAAAAATGTTACCCATTGTATTATACCTACAGTATTCAGTGAATTATAGTCTATAGATAAAGCTTAAGTAAAACATAACCAATAGATATTTTTGATATCCTTATACATTTTTTTATTAATGTAAAATGTCGAGGAATAGGTACAACTGTTCCTTTTACTGCTCATTGTTACTGCTATATTATATAGGCTAATATTTTTTTTAAATTTTCGCTAATAGTTAGTTGTAGTAATTAAAAAAATAATAATCGACAACTACGGTTTACGGCCTGCAACAACCTTGTAAGTTGTAAGTAGGTACATGCAATTTTGATAATATATTTATATTTTACAACTTATTTTAGATTGTTTTAGTTATTTACAGGCACATACCATTGTCAACTTTTTCTTGGTGAAATTTTCAAGTATTTACAGTGATTAGTTTTTGAATTACAACCATATAAAAAAATCGATTTGGTCGAAAACTGGTTTTGCGTAAAAATTCCCGTTTTCCGTCATTTTTTTTTTTTTTTTTTGTTTTTCAAGATTTTTTTGAAAACTGTTTACTTTAGATCTCTATAGTGCATCAAGGATATACATTTTTACATTGGAAACCACCCCCATAGTTTAAAATTGGAGCATTATTTTGACTAGTTATGCTGTACACAGACACACACACACAAAAAAAACACACATCATTGTAAAATCAATACATTCATCACTTCGTTCAGAATCTAAAAGGCAATGATACGCTGTCTCTGCTCACAATCAATTTTTTGTACAATTGCGTGCAATGAATTGTCATTGAATTTATTATTTATCATATTCATCACAATGACCTCCTAAAGAAAAAACAAATATAGATAAACTTAAAAATTAATAAATTAATATATAGCAGATAGATGACTTCCGTAGATATTTCCTCTGATCACAGTAAATTATTTTTTTATCAGAAGTCAAAACTATTATAGCATATTATTATGTATTTTGCATAATATACCTATTTATAATTTCATTAGTCTAATAATTAATAATAGGAAATCATTTTTTTTATTTCGAGTTATTTTTCATTACTTATATTATATATACCTACCTATGAAACAATAATGCTAGTGATAATATGTTCGTCTACATAATAATAATAAATAAACAATTGTTATAATATACCTAAATTATAAGTAAAATTATTAATTATTTTATGGTATAAAGACATAAAATAAAGTATAGGCAATAGGCATAAGCTATGCGTTTATATAGGTCAATATCATGGGTCAATTGATATTATATTTATTGACGTTATTTACAGAGCAGAAGTTAACATTAATAACATTTTTATTAGATACCTATAATACCTATCATCAGAAATCAATTATATACATTTTTAGTCCTTGTCTTATGATTTATATGCACGTCATAGTATAGTACCTACAATGAAACTTCATCATGATAGATGAACGGTTGCCTCTCAATATCCGATATTTTTTGAAAACGGGAATATTTGCACTATATTTTCAACAGGAAAACCTCTTAATAGTGGATACCTATTTAAATTTTAAATCTTAATTTAAAAATAATGACAAAATGACGACAGATAAACGTGCTTACACGAGTACATCAATTATGAACTTATCCAAAAACCGATTTTTTTCACGCCAAATTTAATTGTATTAATTTATGTATGTTCCTAAGAATTTCTTAATTTATGTTTATTTAAAAGCGTAGGTAGGTACTATTAAAATTTTAAAATTATTATGTTATCAATAAAACATAATATGAGATATTTACGTGCGTCTTCTTAAATAATTAAACAGTACAAAATAATATAATTTAATTTAATCATGACCAAGAGCATATTTTTTCTTTTTATACATATAGGTAGCCTTTATGAATTTCAAAAAATATACCCTATCAGAATAGCGGATATACCTCCGAATAATAGTGAGTATAATTTCGGTGACCAAGGTGCATAATGACTATACCTAATGTATAAAGTTTAAAAGCACGAGTTAAAAATTATAATGGCATAATGTTAAATAGCAACGTCGTAAATATTTATGCTAGAGATTCTGATATGGACCTCACCTATATATGTAAATATAATATAAATTGTATACATTTTTCATTTATTGTAAATATTATACCTAAGCATAAAGAATAAAGATACTTAAGTCCCACAGTGGTTAGTGGTTTAACTTCTGAGTGTTGATAATCGATTGTCAAGAGAATGTTTGTCAAATTCGTATTATGATTGTTATGAGGTTTTTCAAAGAATATAAGCTAATAAGAAAGAATAAATAATTATACTTAAACATGTATACAAGGCCGTAGCCAGAAAAATATTTGGGGGGGGGGTTAGAGTATAAAATGTTATATTATGTAATAAAATATATGAAATTATAAAAAATATTATTTAAATTAAGAACATGAACCTAACCTTTCGGGGGGGGGGTCTGAACCCTAACCTCCCCCCCTGGCTACGGCCTTGCATGTATGTATAGTAATTTATTATATATACATAATATAAGTAATAAGATATATCTATCCAATAAAGTTAAAAAAAAATGTTGTACATTTCATAATAGTATAAATTATCCATTTCAGGCACTGGTGGGCACTTCTTAAATGAGTGGGCTCGAAATTCATAGCCCACCCAGCCACACCCTTAAACCGGACCACAAGTGATAGTCGATAAGTTGTACATATTTTATGAAAATATGTAACGTAGCCACGTAGGTATCAATGTATCATAGTATAGATAAAAAAGGCATACCTATAACTTATGAGTGCTATAAGTACCGACAAATATATATTATTGGTACATACTACTATAATAATACTAGGTATCTATTTTGGCTATCTGCTTATCAGTATATAAATAGAAAAACATAGGTTGGTAATTCAAATAAATTATTAATTTAAATAGAAAAATATTATTACATAGGAATATGACACCATTGACATCAATTCATTATTTGATTTAAATACTAAAACTCCAGGGAACTTACTTTGCTGTAAAGTGGTGATGGGTATAGATAGAGTAGCTCACTGTAAAATGATGTGTTCAATTTGAATTTAATAAAATAATGATAAATATTGAAAAACATTTCTGAGTAGAGACCGGATACGATTTATCAGCACATAATTCTAAGGATATTTTATTATATATCTATTTACATTACTATTATAATAAATTATTTATAGTAATTTATTTTACTATTAGCTATCTATAAAGTAAATTGAATTAATTCTGTCATAATCATCGTATTCATTATAATAATTATATCTAAACATGACGTATAATATTATTGTTATTAACTTTTGAGTCAATAGTTAATACCGACTTATTAGTTACCTATTAGTGCAGAACGATGTAAGTTTATCGCTTGTAGTATAAATAGGTGTAATAGCTTAAAACTAATCAGAATATTTTAAAAATGTCATCGGGTATAGTAAAAGTAAAAAAAAATGTGCTTCTATATTTATTAGATTAATTGTAGGTCTTAATAGGAACTACTTGTGATAAATATTGTATCAAATTGGAAAAGCTTTAGTTATGAAATTTGAACATAGGTTTTATAACCAATAATATTATATATTAAGGTTTTCAAAATATAGGTAGGTAGGTAAAAAATGAACGTCAAGGAATTAAAAAACTATAGTTGTGAACAAAAGACAATGTACCATCCTTGTGCCAGTATTATTGATATTTAACTTAATGTTAGAACTAATAAATTAATAAATATATATAAGTAGAACAAATAAATCTGTCATAAAAATTATAAATTATAATTACTATAACGAATAAACATGAAAAATGTGTTGGTGTTCGGACTAGGTACCAACAGGGGCGGATTTAGATATGTGGTGGCCCCTGGGCGGAATGCATTGTGGGGGCCCTTTATGCAGAAACAAGAATATATATATTTTTATTAAAATATCATAAAATTGTGGAGGCCCCTGGGCTGCAGCACATTCAGCCCTCCCCTAAATCCGGCCCTGGGTACCAATAATTGTCTAAATCATTAAAAAATAAATAATATCGCTACCTAAAATAGTAAATACAAATACGGTCAGTGGGCACCATAGATAGTTTAGAT